>JARKIE010000289.1:0-119521 GCA_029378255.1 Mycena rosella | reverse complement strand
GGTGATGATTTCAGTGGGGAGGTTGTTTACAAGGAAAGTGCGGAAGTAACGGATCTTGTAGCTCTGCTCAGCAAAGATAAGCTGAGTTTGAACCTCTGCAGGGAGGTTCTGAGGGGAGATATCCTTGTATGCTTCTCTGATCTGCTGTGCCACAAGCATATATTGCAAGCCTTCCAGCCTAGCAGTGTGTCTCCTGTGGGGTGAATATGTGAGGTGTCCATCCTAGCAAAAGACACCGGAAGTGGTTGTCTATTGAGTTTTGGGTTGGAACACCCACAGGACCCGTATTATGAGTGGTGAGTGGGTTATGAGCCATCTGAAGGATACCAATGACAAGGTCAGAATAAACTAACAGAAAGTGGGCGGTACACATGAACCATTAAGCTGGCTTCGAAGGTCTCTACTGATATCTGTTGAACCTGGGAGGCTTCCAGGTTTTGCATTATTGGCGGCACAGTTTGGGTTACAGTTAGAGGATAGGGGACAGATTTGAAAAAGGAAGTTTGAAATAAAAAGTAGACTATGTTTGACATTGTTTTTCACATGATCATGCACAGTTGTTGTCTTCTCGCCCTTGGCCAAGGTTTGGAAATGCTCCTTTGAGCAAGTCATCACCCGAACTCAGTCTTAGGCTGTGGATACCAAGTGTCACTGGCGCATCAAGACCAGCCAGGCTAAGTGACAATGTGCATCATGGATACTTGGTCGAGGCCAGTGGCAATTGCAAGACAAGGAATAAAATTATAAAGTACCAGTAGTATATACAATGAATCAAAAAACATGATGTTAGTGTATATTAGTAGCTACACCAGCACATGCTTGTTTAAAGTAGTCTGGGACAGATCAGCAGCTGAGGCCCTGGGGGGCTGCATAGCTCCATGTGTGGTTCATGCTCCAGTACCAGCCAGGCAAACTACTTGTAAGGCAGAATGGGAATACACAAAATCCATGTGCAGAAAGAATTATGCTCAACCATGCCCTCAATAGCATTGAAGAGGAATAAACAGGTCCCGTTGGTGACCAAGGAAGTAGGGACCAGTATGTATCATCCGATGAATCTGTATGGATACAGATTATCCACGGATCTACATTTTTTCTTGTTGATCTGGTCCATAATTCACTTCATCCACCTGTCACTTGAGTGGAAAATATATTTGGCTGGTTCAAATATAATTAATTGTACTGACCGTATCCTTCGGAATTTTTCTAGGGTCTGTAATGTGATTTTAGTGATCTTGATCACCCAAATTGCTGTGAAATCAATGGAACTCCTAGTTTGTCCTATATTTAATGAGTTTGAGGATAGATTGAGGTGATGGGAGACGGAGGAGACTGTGAACTGTAAATTGTATCTGTAGCTCATCCATGGGAAATTTTCATCCACAGATCAGCATCCGTATGGATGAGTGATGTCATGGATCTGATATGGATGTCATCCGGGTTAAGCTCATCTGTGATGGTCCCTATGCGGAAGCTTGTAGTATATATGTCCCATGCAGGATCAACTCTGTACACTGCCCACTATAGAATGTGCTAGATTTAAACTGTGAGCTAGTTAGTCCAAGTCCATATCACCATTGGGCACATCAATATATCTCCACATCAATGTATCTTCGCTGGCTTCAAGTTTGCAGACTTGATGCGCTGAGTTGCTATAATCATTGCAATTGAACGGAAAAGTGTTGTAGTTGCTTCAGATTCTTGATGATTTGTAGGTGCAATGGGCAAAAGGAGTGCAGTGAAAGCATCCAATTCCTGCCTGAGTAACTTTGTGTACATCTCATGCATATGCACCTCCTGTGGAAGACCAATAACTACTTGGACACATTTTGTTACCAAACAGCTCACCATTTCCCTGAGATCTGGTGGAGTATTGGCGTCTCGCTCCTTCATTTCTGCAATATGATTGATAGATGATATATTGGTAAATTATTTCACATACCATTGTGGAGGTCTTCTTGTCCCATTGCTTGCTGCAATTCTTGAACAAAGGTTGTGGCCATCTGGTGCATATTAATGTGCAGCCACTGAATAACAGCCTTTGACCATTACCTCCTGGCCTAGTGAACCTCCACAATCCCGAATCACTGGCCACAGAAATAAGACAATGAAAGCATATAATAGGAGTCAATGACATACATTTTTTGAACAATATTATTCCTATATCTTCCATACAGGGGGGGCCAGAAGATGGCTCCTCTTCACTGTGGTAGGGGTCCAAAGTGTTGATAGGAGAGTTACCAGACATGGTGGTGTGAAAGAAGTCTTTAAGTTTGTTATTATTTATAAAGGGCCTGAACTAAACAAACCTAGCATGAACATATACAGGCAGTGATTTGCACAAATCACAGGATTAACTCGAATAATCTAGAACTTTCAATCAATCCAAGTATAGGGACAAAAAAATATTCAGCATGGTATATCAATAACAAAATCTTTAGAACATGGCTAGCTAAAAACATGTACATTTCTGATATGTGTACAGTTGCCAACAATCAAATGTGGCAAGTTGTTTTCCAGCCGACCCACTAATTTTAGATAAGATCTGAGCTTAGAATCAGAACCAGCATGAAAAAATACGATTTTTTCATCCCCTTTGTGAATTTTCCTACAAGAGATAAGGAATGGCCAATATTTCAGGCGATCTCAACACAATAGACTCGGGCCTTGGGAAGTATCTGGCTGCCAGAGGTATGTCAGAAATTGAACCTGGCTACCATACAGTTGGGATAGCATGCTGAATTCATCCTAAGTTACTGATTCAAACTTGGTTGAACTTGTCCTCAGGTCACATGAGTCTGATCACATGTGTATTAGTCATCTGGATTTGAATATTTTATTTTGCCACAACAGATCGTTGGAACTGTTGCGTGCTCATCATTATCATGAAGTACTTATTAAACAAAGTTGATTCTATATTTTTCCGTGATTTTTGAGAGAGATATACAGGTATGGCCAAATTTTTGGACCCTCAATTGACTAAATGCCATTTGCAGAGGATTGGCCTACATGAAAATTTCATTGTGCATACCACCAGATACCTCTACATCTTGATGAGATCTATTGATTCTGATGAGTTAGTGAAGGGTGCTGATCTTTTTTGGTGTCTTTGATTATCCACAACTGTATTTTTGGTGTAGGCTGGCATGAAAAATTAACAGTTTTGACATTGATATTGGCAAGCCAGATTCAATACGGAACATTGTGGGCACTATGTCCAGGTGAACCGTGATCCTGAAGCTAAGCTTTTCAGTGTTCCTGGAACTAAATCTAGCCTGGTCTAGACTCAGTTTCAGGACCTCTGAAACCTATTGTTCTGCTCTCGTCATGCCGTGGATTCGGTGGCGCAGCATGTGGGGTGTTGAGTGGAGTGCAGACGGTGGTTACGGTTCCAGTACGTCGTTACTGGAAGCTAAGTCAAACCCGCAAATAGAAGGGTGACACAGCAGGAAGAGGCTTTATGTACCTCGCACGGTGTTAATCTCGGCAGCCCTAGAGTTCAAGGCATGGGCAGAGGCAGGATTTGGCGCACAACTGTTTCAGGTTGGAATTTGAGACGCAGGCATCTGGAAGGAGACAGGAGGGGGCAGTTGGCGGAATAGAAGATATGTGCATTGTAGTTAATATTCACCCCCAATTCCAAGGACAGCGGTGCAGCGATGGAGCTGGCTGGAGGCGCGGGGGTGTAAGCTGTTGAGTGTGATGTGCATCATAAGTGCTGCTCGAGACAGCCTTCCCCCATTTCTCATTTGTTGGGAGTAAGCGCTGAGGTGACGCACCTTGGTCCAGCAAATGCTGCGTGAAACGCAGGACTCGGGACAAGAATGAGGCCATCTTTTACAAGCATTGAGATCTGTGGTAACCCTCGTCTGCTCACCACTGTGAATGCGCAGGAGTTTCCACATGTGCGGCATGCAGGGTATGCCATCGAGTGTCGGTAGAGGGCAGTAGCTGCTCCGTGCTGCTTCAAAGTTCAGTAAGGAGGAAAGAAGGTTGAAGCGAGAAATGAGCTGCACCTCGAAAGAGCATGAGGAATTTTGCGGGGCCCGGGTAGGCACTTTAAGCAGAGATGGGAACAGGTGTACGAGGGGAAACTCAGCAGCGAGGGTGCGGGGACTGTCGGGGGGCAAGAACCAAGATGTGCACAGTCAAGTCAGCAGCGAGCGCAAACGTTAGCTGCTGCCAAAAATAGACCTTCGGATCACCAGCCCATAGCACTGGTGGGCCGAATCCCGACTCTCAATGGTGACCTGTACGACGCCGCCTTGGGGCGGGGCAGGATACCCCCGCTCATTGTTGGAGGCAGCGGCCGGTGACAGATAACATATCTGATTTTCAACTCCACAAATATTATTACCTTCGGCTCATGATCAGGGTCAGCTATGTACACGTGTCAAATAATTACAATAATCTGGCAAAGTGTTGGAGATTTCAACATCTTATTGGTGTATAATTGCTTTAAGTGCAGTAGATAACTCAGACCAAGTATATGGATATCCACTGATCATACATCCAAATATTCATTCTGATCAAGATTCAGAGACTATGAGATTCCCATTGCCCTATACACATGAATTAGTTGATCAGAAAAGAAAAGAATGTATGAGGATAAAATACATCATAGTCAGCAGGATATCTGAGCCCACCATACTTGTCATTTTCGTCTAATTATATATTACTATGAAAAGGCAGACAAACAACGGGGTTCGAACCCGGAACCTCCAGATCACGAGGCGCAAAAACTCAATGAGACAATTGCAAATTTAAAGGGACCAATAAACATTTATAAGGCCCTCCAGGCAGCCCCTGTAACCTCCCCTGGAACCTTCAAAATATTTGGGAGCATAAAATACGAAAATAGAGTTGGAACTTTGATAGTATTCACTGGTCTCTGTTCGCGGAGAAGAAAACAAAATTGCAACCAAGATGAGACTTGTGGTTAGGTACTTTTTTGTCCGATTGGGCTGAATTTCGTTCTCTTCCCACTCTCCTGGCTGGACTGTCTAGAGATATAAAAAACATTCCTCAGGTAATATACAGATTCCGGTCACATTCACGTCGTGGTTCGCAGCGTTTGCAGTACTGTGAAGCTTTTCAAGTGCCGCATCAAGCAGGAGTCCAGACCACGGTCGCGGGAGGTGTAAGCTTTTCAAACACCGGATTAGGCAAGAATCCAGACCACGGTTGCGGGAGTTGCTGTCATGATCTTGAGAATAGAATAACACTTTTCAGGCACCGAATTAGGCAGGAGTCCAATACGGGATATTGCTGCTATGATCGGAGATCTGGAATTGTTGGAGACAAACCTGTTTCCCTAGTTGGTCACAGGAACTTGCCCGTAGTAAGCATCCATGCCTGGCAACTCCATGCCACACATCACGCTATCAGTGATGTACACATGTGTCAAATAATTACAATATTGAATAACCTGGTGAGACGTAGGAGATTTCAATATGGTGCATGAGTGATTCATGTCACTGGTTGAACATTTCAAGTTTTCAGTGAGAAAATTGGTGAAAAACTTTACCGATTTTACAGGAATTTTTCATCAAAAAAGTAGGTGAAAAACTCGAAACTTTTTCAGATTTTTTTCAGAAAAAGTGATTGTGAATCAAAAAGTTCTGTAAAGATTTTGAGTGTTTCACTTATTTTTCAGTGAGAAATTCCTAACATCCACATCATTTGAGAGTGGGAACCACATTTCTTCATTCTCTGGATATGTGGGTTCTGGTTGGTGGGTAGAAGCTGAAGCAGTTTGAAGCTACTGCCAACAGACAATTGCAAAATAAAATATCCATGACTTGCCTTTGAAACACAAGTGTGGGCCATTTTAGATGGTGTTAGGGAATCAAGAGGTCCAAGAACATACTGATGATCATTTGCAAATATATATAAAGTTATTGGAAATCATTCTGCTCTCATTGGCCTATGTCTATACATAATCACCTTCTCTGAGGATGGCAAGTTGCTTGCGAGTGGAGACGATGATGGCTATATTTGTATAGTCAATACATGAACCTGGGAGGTCTACAGGAAATACAAAGCCGTTGCCCCAATTCGTGCCATAGCTTGGCATCCAAAAGGCAGCACAGTCATCACAGCTGGCCTGAAAAATGGTGTTCTCAATACTATTCAGCTCAAGGTACGAGTCCGGCACATCTCTGAATATGGATGAGTTTTGATCATTGTATTTAGAATAACGTGAAATGGGAGAACAGTGTCAATGGATCAATACATTGTGTATCCTTCCGAACTCTTGGCAAGTTGCTTGCTGTTGGGTTCAACAACCAAGTCATGCTTGCTTGCCAGGCTTTGCCATGTATGTATTTCAATATCTGGTACCTTTTGCTCAGTATAACAACAGCTACCTGGAGCAATGAAAAGTATATAGCACCACCTCCTGACTTCCAAGGGCTGCAAGATATCACCCGTTCTGTCTACTTTCATTCGAAAGAGAACATTATCATAGCAACATACTTATACAATGGGATCATGTGAGTCTGGGTGGTATTTTGGCAAGACTCAGCTCTGATATCTTTTAGTGCATACGACACAGAGCTGGGAGCTAAGAAGTGGCATATTGATGCTCAAGCATTATGGTACGTGTAGTGTGAACACTCTGATAGTATCTTTTATATTTTCTAGCGGGGACTCAGCCTTGTCTTCTACATCTCGCTTGTTGGCAGTTACTAATCTTGGTGTCGGAATCGACTGGTATGACACAGGCAATAAGAAACTGACTTACACCACCCCATACCCATCATCTGATGAAGCAAATGTCCTGCTGCCTGTAGTTTTCATTAGAACAAATGTCATTGCTGTAGGCTCCGCAGCAGGCAAAGTCACAATCTTCAAGTCCGGAAACTCTCAGGCATTGCAAAACTTGGATCATCATGGTGAGGTTCCGCTAGCCACCCTCACATTCTCTCCTAGTTAATTTAATCCTTTAGACAACATGGTCCAAGCCTTGGTAAGTTTCCTATTTTCTCTGCAACAAATCCTCATCTGGAATAGGCCCATTTCTATGATGATCAGAGGAAAACCCATGTTCTTGTAACAGGGATCTCAGAACAATATGACGAGTGTGCCCTCACTGTTTGGGTGGCTGCAAATAAGAGAAAGACCACATCCCAGGTGAGATAATAATTGTTTGGACATCCAATATTCATTGTATCTTTAGGTTCCAAGTTTATGGCACACTTTTCTATACATCGGATCTGCTGCTGCTATTGGTGCAGTTCTGCTTGGCCGCACTGCTTCAGTTATCACCTCTTCCATCCATCTCAACTATATTATTGAATCAGGACAACAGCTTTCAAGAAAGCTCTCTAACTTTTGGCTTACATATAAGCCAACATCTGGATCCTTGCCAGAACCAATGGTGGCTGAAACATACACATCTATTGTCACAAAGACAATTGAGGTTGTCGAAACCACTGCAGTAAGGATTCATTGCAAGCAGGTCTATACAAGATGTCTTACAATTTTCTTTAGTCCACTGTGAACCCTGACTTGCCATCATCTGCATCTAAAAGGGATCATAATGTTATGCAAGAACATGATGGTTCTGCCACAATTTCTCCCCAAGAGTGATAAATACATCTTGATTAACTATGAATTTTTTCTCTCCATATATCTCAATAACAGATTTCATTATACGTTTCCTGAAATGCAGGACTCAAATTAGACCAGTGACTGTCTGTTGTATCAAAGTAAACTGTTGATAGACAGACCAGTCAATCTAAGTTTGAATTTCCTATGCAAATAAATTGCCTGAAATGATTATTCATGGCATGGTTGATCCTTGCTCAAATTCTTCCTTGAAAAACCTAGATGACTCAGGGGAGCATGCATAACATTTTCCAGCTCATCCAGAGGCAAATGGTGAATGTTTGAGTGCACTAGAGATCATCAATGTAAAATTGATGATGTGTGCTAATTTGTCACCCCACGGAACACCGGTCTGGAATAGCTTTTTTAGGCAATTTATTTGCGTCGAGGAATTGAAGCTCAGATTGACCAGCCGGTCTATCAACAGTTTACTTTCAATACAAGAGGCTGGATTTGAGCCCAGACTCAAGTCTACAATCATCATGTAAAACTGAATTTTAGAGGCTGCATGATGTGTGTAAATAGATGTACTGGAAAATTAAAAGCATCTGGGTTGCGCACACCTGCTGTCTTCTGTTTCCTGGCCATATTGCCGGGATGTCTACAGTCCCAGGGAGCATTGTTGGACAATGGCATGTTGTTTGTGTACTGTCCCATTCAGTACCTAAATAACGGGTGGGAATAATTTTTATTAGTGCCTATATATACACTAATCACAAATATAACTAAGTGGCAGCTTTAGTCCACAGCTCTGATCATGTTTAACTTCACCTCTGTATTTCCTTGGAGCAAAACCAGTCCAACAGTCATAGATCTCCCTGCTGAATTAAGTGGATATCATTCTGATACAGATTCTCTTCATTCTGAGGTGGGTGACCATTTCATAGGCAGTGATCACTGTTCAAATAGAAATTGTAGCCTCGTGCCATCGATTTTCTTCTGGCTTTCATCCCAGAGACAGAACCCAAGGCCAAACACCAACTGTTGGGCTTGATACACCTGTCTCTCCAAGAGTCAAATTGTATGCATGAGTCTCCTGGTTTGGAATACATATACTGAGGTCAAATTTTAAATTTCCCAGTAAACCTGAACCCTTGTATGTTGATTATAGTATTAATTACCAAGCTAACCAGTTTATAGATCCCAGATCCCTCTAAAGTTTACTGCTCCAGCCTCTGCCTCGCATGCGGAACCTTTGTCTAGAATGCAATCTGTATTGCTAGACGGCCTTCGAGAGGAGGTTTCCGCACTTTTGTCCCAATGCCTACCTGAGAAGGATCCCAATGAGCTTCTACAGCCCATTTTGGCTCTGGCCAAAGGAAAGCTGGAATATGTGCAACAATTGGTTCCAATTAGAAGAACCATTAGGTGCAACTGCACGGCAACAACTTCTTGATGCAATCCTTGCTAGAATCTTGAATTATCACTCAGTATTCAGCAAGTGGTTTATCTGAGCATTTTGGACTGCGGTTAATATCTGTATAGATCTGAGACAGCCCCACCTAATCCACCCCAACCATCCACTCGTTCCTCTTCAGCCTCACAGAAATCACCAATCACCACCATTGAGCAGGGCTTTGGCTCTCTCGAAATCAAGACAATAACAAAATATTCGGCACTCAACAGTCAAAAGGCTCATTTCGGTATTTCACCACTACCTCAAACAAGGCTATTCAACACCCTCTTACCACTTCTGAATCACCCCAGAGTGGGGATCTGTTCATTCACACAGACACTACAAAGGCTGACACAAAACAAGTCTGGCTGTACAATGTCACTAAATGGGAGGATATTTCAGACCTTTGGAACAAGGAGAGAATGGTTGTTCATCCCATGATTGCAGATCGTGTTTTAACCATTCGTGAGGATAAGACTCCTAACTGGATTCTTAAAAAGAGTGCTGAGGCCAAGGCCAAGGACAAGGCCAAGGGCAAACAACGGTCCACTGAATCTGTGGCACCCTAGTTGGAATGATGATGAATGCCAGCTTCCTTTGAATATGTGGTCTATATGTCGAGATTTTTACTAGGCTCATAACCAGGCTCTGCGTTGAGTAATGAATATGTTTTGTAGTCTGCAATTTCATTCAAGTCATGATCAATTGGAGAAGAACTGAGGCAGAAGAAAAAAGGTGTTTATTTACGTGAACGCAGGGGCTGGGGGAACTGAGTTAGGCTCATAACCATCTGCTTTACATGTGGCTGGGCTTTCACATTGTGAAGCAGCTGGGATAACTGGTAACCTTTTGGCGGGTCCCACCAAATGTGATTCCAGACTTGGAATTCAATAGGCCAAAACCTTCAGAAAAAGTGTAAGGGCCTGATCAGGTGTACCAAAAAACTTTTCTCAAGAATCTGATGGAATCTTTATACATGTCCTTTTCTCACACTATTGGTCCCTAATCCATCCTACACCACCATTCGAGATCTTTATTTCTGAAATATTTGGGCTGAATACTGCTGAAATATTATGTGAAATGTGCTGAAAAGGTCAATGACCACATTTTTAACACATTTGGCGCAAAATGTTCCCAGAAAATTTGACCAATGTTCTTAAAATATTCACGAAACATATGTTTGCAGCTAGTGCACACAGGAGCAGCTAACTAGTATTAATATAAATATGCCTTCCGCACGTCCTGAGGTATTATATATCGCGACTCAAGAATTGTCCGAGCTGCTCGGAAGTATCACAACTTGATTGCGACAGGCGATGCAGTACAGCTAACCCCAATCTTGACTCAAGATCGTGGCAGAGGCTAAGAACTCTCAGAGTAATAGTCGCTTAAGGTCTGAGGTGCCCCCAACAGAGTGCAAGAAGTCTGAAATCAAAGAAACAATTCGAAGGTCCGTGCACGTTGTTTGTGCGGGCATTGTCAATCACGTGCAGGTTGGCTGGCATCAACTCTTTTCTTCCTTCCCCTTTCCCTCGCCGCCATTTCCTTGCCGTTTCACTTCTCCCCTACTTCTCCTTGCCCCTGCTCTCTGCTCTCATCTCTGACATGACCCTCCAACGGCAGCGCACCTGCACTCAGACCACACATAACGGCCTTCGCCACGCATACACCCCCAATGCCCTCACCTGCTTCAGCAGTCACCTCAGCGCCCCAGGGGACAGCACCATCTCCGTTTCCTGCTCCTTCCACGCAGCAAACCCAAGCATTCAGCCACACGCCGGTTTTGCCACCCCCACAATGCTTGCCAACATGATTCCTCCTCCGTGCCGGCGCTGCAGCGCATGACAATGCTCATCATGGCCTGCAACTCTCCCCCCGGCCGCCCGGTCTTCCAGCAGCTCGCGGATGACCTCCCAATTGTTGGCGTCCCCTCAAGATGCTACTTCATGTCGTACCTCAAGCCCCAAGGCCCGAAGAGCGACCAGAACTCATGGGATCAAGTATAGAGAAGGCCGGGATATTCAACTCCCTTGAGAGCAGCGTACTGCTCCGGTTCCAAGATTCTGTCGACTCTTTCAACCCGCTGTGGCATTAATTTCGCTCAAGTTTCAAGTCTTTCCGCACCTGAAGTGTGGACCTGCTCGCTCCTCATCAAATCTCTCAAACTGAAGCTCCGCAACGCTGCCACTGGCCGGACAGGATTAATGACAGCTCTAAGTTTCTGATCCGACACACTCCACTCATCAACTTGACGACAGTTGACAGCGAACTCGCAGATATGCATGGCAAACCCCTGATGTGAAAACATGTCGAAGTAAGTCATCATTCCAGTCACCGTCCTTGGCTGACCTCGATCAAGCAGTATATATCGGATCCGGACATGAGGCGTTACAAGGCCGTGGACCTTGTCGCGATCGGCGGCGCTTCCAGCCGTTGACAGACTGCATCAACGTCTGTGGTCCCCCCGCCTTTGCCGCTGTTGTGAACAACTGTTCATTGATACTCTTCACACCAGGATGTGATGTAAATACTCTACTGCCTGTGCTGTATAATTCTTGCAGAATACTGTTTCTTGACAACTGCCGGGTGATATTGTGAACATTCTCCTGAAGATTTATTTTATGTTTGTACATTGCATCAAAAATGTGGTGGACAATAGTTCAGTAACATTTCAGCATTGTTTACTGGATGTCACTATTAAAAAAGCCTGCCAGGATTGACCTTGTCACATTTTGAGAATGTTCAAGCAAGCTTCAACAAACATTGGCCACAAAACATTTTTGATACATCTTTTACAAACGGCAGTGTAGAAGGGAAATATATGTGACTGTACTAATGATTGGTACTCCTAATAATAAGGCCAGAGAGTGCTCAAGTAGAGCTGCTGAAATGAGCATCAAGAAATTTTGAAAATCAATATACACCAATTTGGCATAAATTTTTGTACCAACTCCTCCCAATCCTTACATTTGAGCAACCCCGGTTCAAGAGGTGGGTGTGCCGAAACTCGGTGATATCAACCTCCGAAACTCCTGATGGTGGCTGTACCACCCCACCCCCCCTCTACGCAAGCAGTTGATCTGACCGATCTCTGCAACCTCATTTGGGCTCAGTGTTTGCTCAGAGCAGCACCATGCGCGCGCTGTCAACCGGCGCTGAGTAAAAATAAGCCTTTCAACATAAGAACATATATCCCACATATTTCACCAATATGCCTGTGAATTTGAAGCCTGATTGTCCCACTATACCAATATGTCTTGCTGAAATCGACGCATTCAAGGCCTTGGAAAGCTATTCAAGGTGAAAAAATAGACCAAGGGTATCTCAGATTGCTAGAAACTCTGCTGCACCTCAACCCGAGGTGTAGAAGTGCCAGCCCATGGGCAGGAAAACACTCGCAGCTGGCGACACTTTGTTTGCGCCGACCAAACATTACATGTCTGGTCCGATGCAATATTCTGTGATCTTAGACTTCAAAGACAAAATAAAATATAAAAGCACCACAGATCGCTCTGGAGAGTGCATAAATGGGAGGGTTTCCCTTTTGAATTTTGTGAGTCAACCAAATATACAGGCAGAAAATGGAAGTCCACTAAAACCATGGCTGAAGCCCAACACATGATCGGACTGCATTGCGTTCTGGCAGAGTTTGAAAGAGGTCGATATTGTGGGATCTTGTGGCGCCCACCTCTTGCCCTGGTTGTGTTTTTTTGTCATCCTCAATTTCTTGTCCAATTGACTTCAAATAACTTGCAAACTACTACATATTGTTACTCAACACAGGGAATGGTTACACGTCTATATTTGTACACATGCTCATTTGATATGAAGCTGATGGAAATGATGTCCAATCTCCTTTCTTCTCCCACCACTATTGTCAGCTCCAGGTGGGTGCAGGTTTACATGGCTATCCTGTTCTAAGTGCTTGGGACAGAATGTCTGGTGACCTAGTGCCCTGTGAATGTAAAAGCACCTGTCATCACCAGTATCCAGGGATGACAAGAGGCACACGGGCTAATCATCGCAAAGGATGACAGAATAATAACCATTCAGGCTACACTTGGCCAGGGTCACTTATCTCAGCCTCATCCAAACTTCACACATCTCCCTTCACAATCTACTCATTCTATTCGGAATGTCAGATTTCAAAATCATCCTACTGCACAGGAGGCACCACAGAATCTGCGGCCACCTACTCCACAAGCTATCCCCCAGCCAACCCAGACCACTCTGCAGCAGCCTGTTTCTGCCCGCACCAAGGCTGCACTGCAGCTTATGGAATCCGAAATTACGACTCGGGCACAGATCACATTCACCTCTTTGGCAACACCCTTGGTTTTTGTTAACAGTCCGGTGGAAAATGAGTGTACAAACATCAAATGCTCCTAGTTCCCAATACAGGACTCTATCGGTTGAATTCGAGAGCCAGAATAAATGCTCCATTCTTAGAGCATGAAAATCGACTTTGGGAGCTTCTTGGTCTGGCTCATCTCATCCCACCATGCACCAGCAAGGATGAGCTGGAGGACAGAATATGGCGGGAGATTGACAGATTGTCAATGGAAAAGAACTCCATTGGAATCAGCAAAGGCTGCATGTGGACATAGGCCAGGTTGTAGTCAATAATGGTATGTCAATTGCCTTAAATTTGATTTGCAAAATTAAAAAATGTATCCAGAAATTAACTTTGTCTCCATCTCCCGGTGGGAACCAGGTGTCTTGGTCTCCATGGTTGTTACAGCCATGATGACTGAGCTCTTTTATGTCCCACGTGAGGGTGGTTCTGTGTTACTTGCTGGCATGCGAGATATGCTTGGAACTGCGCCAGGCAAGGAAGGAAAGCTTCAGAATCTTCCCAAAGATCCCAGAACTATATCCTCACGACTGCATCTGGATCCTGTCACAGAAACATATTTGTGCTGTCCAGCATGCTGGTCATTAACACCCTACTGTGCCTCACAGACAATCCAGTAACAAAGGAAAACCACGATCCTCCAATCCCACGCTGTCAGGACAGCTCAAGACCAGGTGTAGATGTATGTGGAGAAGAGTTGTGGAAGAAGGAAATTATCCGGAGCAACATCCATTTCCGCCCCCGCCTAACCTACGTTCGCCAAGTGTTGAAGAATTGGCTAGGACGACTACTCTCTAGGCCTGGCATAGAGGACATCCTTGATTCTTATCCAAAGGAAGCATCACAAAGACATCCAGGAGGTGGAATGGATGATATATGGAGCTCTCCTACCATCCAGAGCCTAGTGGTCCCGATGGGAAGCTTTTCATTGATGGACCTGAGGGAGAAGGTCGCTACCTGTTTAGCATTGCAGTTGATGGATTTAATCCATTCCACAACAAAGAAGCCAAGCAGGTTGTCAGTTCAACTGGTTTCTTTGCTGTGCTTCTCAACTTCCCTCTCCATCTCCGATACCTCTTCGAAAACATGTGTCTTTTGGGAACGGGTCCAGGGCCCAACAGTCCAGCTGTTGCTCTTGGAGGCTACAACCCATTCCTGAAATTGATTGTCAAGGAATTCTTGGAGTTGTGGGATCCAGGAGTCTTTTTCACCAGGACACACAACTATCATTCTGGAAGAAGCACCAAAGGAATGCTGATACCTGTCATTTCGGATATGCTTGCTGCTCGTGCAGCTGGTGGATTCACATCTTCAACTTCCACTCTCTTCTGCATTGGCTGTAAAATTGACATGGGTCATATTGAGCAATTCAACAAGCTCATGTGGCCACTTAGAGACCACGAAACCCATTTGAAAGATGCGGAAGCCTGGAGGAATGCTGCAACTCTAGCCGAACAGGAGAAAATGGCACAAAAGACAGGTGTCCGATATTCTGCCCTCCTGGAACTTCCTTACTGGAAGGCAGTCTGCTATGTTCTAAATGAACCAATGCATATACTAGGTCTCAGGTTGATTGACCACCATATTCGAGATTTGTTCGAAATTAATCTGACCAAGAACGGTGGAGATGGCTCTGAGCACAGGGTCCCAAGACTCCCCAGCCTTCTGATGGACGGATTAAAGAGGTTCTTGAATTGTTTCAGAAGCATTGAAACAGCTCAGATCTTTTGAAGAAATTTCTCAAAGTTCATCCGCAAATTTGGCTACTCTATGGCATATTTGCAACGACCACAATCTCAGAATTGCAGGGACAAGAAAGACTGGTTTATCCTACGGATTGAAAAATGGGTAAGATCTCAGGCAATTTCTCTGCTGGCCTGTACTCAGCTGCACTCTTGTGAATTAGATGAATAGGATTTCCGACGAAGAACTTCTTACAATCCCAGTTCCAGATCCAAACCCACCAACTGTGCAAGACTTGATAATAGCTGCTATCACTGCCTTTAAAGATGATCCCAGGTCTGCAAACAAAACAGAAACAGAAATTGAAACACATGAGAAGCTTATCAAGGCACTTTATCGAGGAACCAAGTTTTCCAGTCTTCAATCCAATTCCCTAGAGACATTCACTTATTTATGTGATATTCGTAAACTCTCAACTGTGGGTTATAAACGGGACTTGTATGACAGGTTGATTGACTCAGTATGTGGCTTTTCTTACTACTTTTTGATGATGCCTTATGCTACAACCAGATAGAGGCTGAAAAAGATACCTTGCCAGTTAACATTGATCCAACCAATAGAGGAGCAGTCCTAGGGAAAGATATAATGCAGGCTGTATGGGCTGATATGCAGAGGACTGTGCTTCCCAGCTGGGTCGGAGCTGCCCCAAAGAACTGGGGAACTGCAAAACGTGGGAAGCTCAGTGCAGATCATTGGCGAACAATATTCACAGTCCATCTTCCTATCACACTCATTTGGCTGTGGCGGGATGAAACTGGAAGAAAGAGATCCCTCCTGGACAATATGCTTAACTTGGTTTTGGCTGTCTTGACAGCAAACTTCAAGAGATCCACTGCAGACCAAGCTGATGCCTATGATACCTATTACAAGACATATCTTGTGGAGGTTGCAAGTTGTTTAGGGAAAATATCATCACTCCAAGCCAGCATGCTGCTTTCCATATAGGCGAGGAACTTCGTAAATTTGGCCCAACGCACCCCAGAAGTGCACAGTTTTATGAGCGATACATACATTTATTGCAGCGTCAGAACACCAATTTAAAATGGGGTGAGTGTAAAGATTATTGGCAAACTCTATTTACTGATTATTTTCTCAGGTGAAATGGAAACCACTTTCATGAATGCTACAGGCAGAGCAGCAAATCTGAAAGCCCTTCTTTCAGACAATGGGGATATTCGGACAAAAGTGGCTGAGGCTATCAAGGTCTATGAACATGGGTTGAAACGGGATTCCAGAGGAATCCGTCTAGCAAATATGCTTGATCCGGAGGACTCCCACTTCGACCTAGAATCTCGAGCACGATGGAGTGCACTGTCTACACTGGAAAGGCACATGCTGCATAACTATCTCTCATGGATATATGAAGACTTTGATCTCAGCGAATGGCAGGCCAGTGCTTCAATAATGGATCAAATATCCATTAGCGGAGTCCGGTATGCCAAAAAAAATGTTCTCAAGTATGATCAAGACAGTCACATCCTATTCCTTGTACCGGGTACCAATAACATTGGTGTTGGTGAAATCATCAACATCTTCCAGTACTGGCATACCACCTCAGCCGGAGCTGAGACAAAGGGCATATATCTGGTTGTTAATCGATTTTCACCAGATACTGCTCAGATTTTAGATTTTCCTGATCCATACAGGCAATATCCAGCTGCTGTGGGCTATCTATGTTCTCAAGAAATCATAGAAACTCGGATTATTGAAGCAAACCATGTTCGTGGCCACTTTGCCTTGACACCAATGGAATATGATGGTCATAAATTCATGCATGTTCTACCTTTGAATCGAGTAAGCATTAGTTTCAAATTTACCATTTCTCTAATCAAAATTGGTTTCAGTTGACTCTTCAACACTGGTGGTTTGAGATTAATAACAATAGTTCAGAGGACGATGACAGTGATCAGGATATGGATGTTGATGAGTAAAAACACAATTAGATGCTACATATTATTGCTGTTTCTTCTTCTGATTCTCTCTTTCTTCCCGCATACCTAGTGCATGGATAGCACTCAAAGTAATGAGGTCGCTATTTTCTCTGGCTTCTCTTTCAGTCTACAAACAGAGCAAGTAAATTGGGATTAGGTGATCTGTTCTAAGTTTAATAATAACCAACCTCAGCATCTGCAAGTGCCTTGCGTAATGTCTGTATTTCTTCTTGTGCCTCATCTTGATGCATTACAAATATTTTCTGGGTGGAAGTGATCAGATTTGGTTATTGGAGAAACACAGGTTTACGAGACCTTCTCGTTGCCATGCTGGATTTTAATTGTTTGAGAGCATCTCTAGCTATGCCCTCCTTATCCTGAAGTTCAGTGATGCTCTCCTTCAATTCTGTATTGTCCCTTGTCAGATTATTCACACCCAGTTCCAGTTGTTCTTTCTCCATCAAGAGCTCTGCTATTTCCACCTGAGCATAGTCAAGTATAAAGCTTCACTAATTAGTATTGAAACATACCAGAGCTGTGCTGAGTCGGTCTCGCAATTCTTTTGTATCTTCTTGGCCTCTCAGTCTGGCTGACTCTGTCCTTTCTTTCAATTTTGCCTATACCTACTCTCAGTTCTCATCGACAAGAAGGTTATATGTGAGGCTCACCATATAGAGAGCCTTATCTATAGTCTATTGACTCTCAACTGCGGTCAGCCTCTCACTCAACTGAATTGCTCTAGCCTGGACTCGTTCAAGTGTTTGTTGGAACCTTACTGTCCAGTTGTGCAATTTTAGTGCTGGATTGATTCTGCTGCCGACGAGCATTTGATAATGTGCCTCTCATAGATCTAATGGGGCTCAAGGGTAAGTTCAGAAACCAGACTGCTTGAAATACTCACTGATCCAGCTCTGCCAATCTTGATTCTAGACCAGTAGGTTGTGTACTTGCATTAAATATCTCAGACTGTTGCATCAATGAGTGTATCATACCATATGGATATGAAGATTTTCTCCTACCAGTGCCTTATAGTGATTGACCTCCTCCCTGAGTTCTGCAATCTCAGACTCAGCAGCAATACTTGAAGTATGGTGCACATGACCTAGTCACCACCAAAAGCAAACAGCTTACAAATCAGCACAGCCACCGTTCAAGCTCGAAGGACATCAATTTTTAATTTGTGTGAGGGCGGGTGGGAAGCGAGTTGGGGCCGAGTTAAAGTAATTTTTAATATCTACTACATTGTACATGTCTGCTCGAGTTCGAAAATGATACGTGGCAGCTGTGCAACGCGCCCGGGCAGGCCGCCAAGCATTAATATTACGAGCAATATCCCCATACCCCAAACCCCGTTTCGACGTCCTTCACGAAGGAGAAGAGAATGAAGACGACGATGTGACCACCTGGCAGGGTGGTGTATCCCACT
Organism: Mycena rosella; assembly: GCA_029378255.1. NCBI lineage: Eukaryota > Fungi > Basidiomycota > Agaricomycetes > Agaricales > Mycenaceae > Mycena > Mycena rosella. Next base: position 101,060 of record JARKIE010000289.1, on the reverse strand, counting down.
GCTTCAACTGCCAGATACTCGAACGGCAACCGGACTTTAAAGCTCCATGTTCGCTTGTTCAGGAAACCATTGAGAACACCGGACATCTCTGTATCTTCAAAATATCACTGCGAGCTCAACCCGATCGAATTCTTTTGGGGTGCCGTGAAGCGACGACTACACGAAGATTGCGACTACAGCTTCAATGGTCTCAAAAAAAAAATTCCCCAATGCTCTCACTTCCGTCTCCATTGACACGATATGGAAATGGAAACATCACATGTGGAGGTGGATTATGGCTTACAAGGATGCACAGGCATGGGTACAGAAGTTCAGCTCATGCGAGTACAAGTCACACTGGCGAGTATCCGAGGCACAGGACCGGTGGTTCGACGCGGCATAGGGGGCGAGATCAACACGTGATTGTCTGATTGATGCCGACTTCCCGATATGGTAGTGCTTACATAAGGCGCTCAATCTCTTGGAAGCGAAAAAATAATGGCTCAGTATTTCGAGTATTCCTCTAGCCATATTATTCATAGTACTCATACAACTACTTCTGCTAGAGGGATAGAGAAAAATTGAATTCAGACTCGAGCTCATCGCCGTGTCCAAATTTGGTGGTGACTAGGCTATGTGCACCATAGGAGCCAGCGCAAAGCTCTCTAGCTCCACCAGTCAATCCTCCAAGACTTTTATTTGGTCGTTCTTGGACTCCAGTATTTCAAGCTGGGTCCTGATATCTTGGTGGGTTTGGTCAAGATCCTTGTTCAAGTCTTCAACCGTCTGCCTCAGGGCTGTAATCACTTGATTTTGCTCTGTGATTTTATTCCCCAACTCGGTTTGCGGTTGTTCATACAACGGGGAATGCAGAGCTTGATTGAGTCTCCTCCTCAACTCCTCCTGAGTATCCGTGAGCTTTTGAATATCTGTTTCAGACTCCTTTGGTAGCATTAATAAAGTTGAGCTTCATTGATCTCCAAGTTTTAGTATGATATCACCTGAATTTTGATTTTTAACTGCTCTTCTTGGATCTGATTGCTCTCCAATATTTTGAGATGATTTTTTCCCTTTTTTTCCATTTCATGGTGTCTGTAGCTCAATAAGTTCAATTACCAACATGGGATAAATATTCTTACTTGTCATTGAATAAATCTTCCAATGCTCTGTACTGTGTCTCCAGGTGCTGACAGTCTTTCTTACTTTCAGTGAGATTTTCATTTGCTTTTTTGAGCATGAAAGCTGTTGTTTGATAAGTTTGTACCAGTTTTTCAAGTCTGTCCTCCAACTGCTCTCTGAATCAAGTGGTATTAACAGCATGATAAAATAACCAATTGTTCACTCACATTGTTGACTTGGATTGTGCGGTTTCTTCTGTCACTTGATCCCACCTATATTGCCACTTGGTCTCTGTGCTTTGTAACTGGGATTCATGTGCATATGACTCTGCCTGTATCCTCCCCAGTTCTTCTTGTGACTCTTCCAATCCAGTCTTCAGCTTGTTAATATCATCTTGCAATCCAGTTATATGTTCATAATAATGCCATCGAAGGTAATAATATTGGTCATCTCTGAAATGTAGTTTAAACATCTCATACTGCTATAAAAAATGGAAAGCACATACATAGGGAGAACATCTTTACCCCTATTCACCGAGGCTAGTTTGCCAGCACCAATGGCCAGCATGTCTGCTTCTAGCTGTTCTTCATCATCCTCTGAAAGCCTTCGAAACTGTGCTAGGCCATCATGGAACTGCACATAGACTCCAAGCACCAAGGCATTCATCTGCACAATTGCAGCCTTTGCCATAATGTCTTCATCTCGATTTGCAATTTTTGCCAAGTTTGGTACACCAATCTGCACAACAGAGCTTGCATAGGTGGTTTCGAAATGAACCATGATTTGGCAGTAGAGGGATGTTAAATTGTTCCATCTTGCAGCTGTAGACTGCTTAGTTCGGCCGAGAGATAGTTGATTGGCTGGAATGTTGGTCTCAAAATCACTAATGAACCGTTTTGTGAGGACAATATACTTGGTTTTCATGGATATACATGCCATTTTGACAAAATTTCAAACCAGATGGAGCCATCACATAGATTCTCCCAGGTGCAGGTGTTGGAAGCCCCCACTAGAGAGACAAAATGAGAAAAGGCGGTCAAGGAGCTTTGCAACTTGTCCTCCATTATGCTGGCTGATGTTTAGAGGTTTTCAATTCTGGTGACCAATCATTTTAATTGATCTCCAATCGTGATCAGAAATTTTGACTTTTTATAGAAATTTTAGGTGTGACAGCCATTATTACTTGATCAGGCAGTTGTTCTCATCTTTTTTTAGGTTGTTTGGTCACAATATACTTGCAAAATACTGAGGTCTGATGGCAACCATATATAAACTCAGGGATATGCTCAGGATATTAGCTAATATACTGAGCATATCCGGACTCAGGATATTCTGGGTATTTACTTGGGATTTATGTAAAATACTGAGCATATACGGACTCTGTATATAGGGCGTATATTCTGAGGATTTTTGTAAAATACTGAGGATATACTGAGGATATACGGGGTCCGTATATTGCTCATTGTCCCCAGTGAGTAGTCCTGAGGCCTCTACATCGAGCCCCTTTCGCAGATGCATGAATGGGAAAACAAAAAACAAAAAACAAAAAAATCCACCACAATTGTCGAGCATCCAGCTCATTTTTACTCCCTGGGCCCCATTTCATCGCACATTGTGATGTACGCTATATTTGCTTCAATCTAGACCATCCTTTACTTTGCATTCTTTTCGAGTTGCGCTGCCGTCGTCGCCTCTTTCTATTTTTGTTAACATTTGTACATCGAGCTACGCATCCAGCACGTGTCCGTGCCAAGTATTTTATTTTTCCAGTCACGTTTTGCCTCTCACTGGTTCTTGCTACAAACTCAGTGAGAGGTACGTCCGTCAATTGAATATCCTTACCACGTGTACTCATTATATACCTAGCTTGTACTGACTGTAGTCGTACAGGTCTCCCTGGTTCACAGGTTATAGGGCCCCGAGCAGCGCTCGAATCCACGCGCAACCAGTCAACCAGCCCGTCATCATGTCGGGTACAAGATTCCAGTCCTTCGATAACCTTACGTACGAAGAAGATGGATCACCGGACACTTGGCCGACATGGGAAACCCAGTGTCAGTCTGCCCTCGTCCTCGCCAACTTGTGGGGATACATCTCAGGCCGTGGCATCATCACCCCGCTGAGGCAGATCAATGACTCCTCATCACCGCCGGCCTTGATCACCAACCCAAAATACAAGGATTGGCTCGACGAAAATCTCATCGTCCTCTCATGCATATGTCTACGCTTCGGCAAGAAGGACCTACGTCTCATCAAGGATGAAATCATCGCCAAGACGGCTTGGGACATGCTCAAAGTCGCGCACCAGCCCTCGGGAGCGCTGTCGCAGCTCACAATCCTGCAGGAAGCACTCGCACTCTGCTACTCCCGGGACAGTGCCCTGGTGAAGGTCACGGAGAAGCTCGACACTCTCATCAACTCCTTCTTTGCCGTCAGAGCGCCCACCGAGGACGAATGGCGATGCATCATTTACCTCAATGCCATGGCCGGCACAGATTTCAAAGATGCTCACTCGTCCCTTGACACTTTGCTCAGCGCCGGATCATTGTCCTCAGCAGCCGTTGCGGCCAGGATCAAACACAAACAAGTGCGCATCAACGCCGAGAATGCAGAGACAACGGCAAATGAAGCTTCCTTCGCCGCTTTCGCTAAACAGATGGAGTCGCAAGCACCACCAAAGGGTTACCCGAATGGGAAGGGTCCCTGCGCGAATCCTCAGTGCACAGGCCGTGCGAAACAGTTCCATGACTGGGACCACTGCTATGGCCCGGGCGGACGTATTAAGCCATCTGCGCCAAAGAAATCGAAGCATGGTGCACGCAAAGAGAAAGCAAAAGTCGCTGTCGACAGCTCGGACGAGTCCAACAACGATGTGGCATCCTTCGCGAACGACACGGGAGGATACAGATCCTTCTTTGCCGACACTAACGCTCCTCGCGATGAAATCACCTCCTTCGACTGGTCCACCGTGTCCGCTGACATAGCCAATTTGGCTCGTAATGAACCCCGTGTTCTTGCAGCGCTCATTCTGTACCTCGACACGGGCGCCACCAGCTCCATCTGCCCGATTCTCAAGTACTTCACCAAAATGACGCCGTGCATACGTACCGTGTCTGGTGTCGGGGGCTCCTCGATCAAGGCCATTGGCATTGGGGAAGTCCGAATCCGTGTGGGCAAAGGACGTCACTTCATCCTGAAGGACGTATTTTACTGCCCCCAGGCCACTATTACCCTCATCTCCGTGGGCAAGCTTTGCGACGATGGACACGACGCAACGTTCAGCAGCCGTGGCTGCCTTATAAAGTGTGCGTCAGGCAAGGTGGTTGCCACGGGCACCCGCGCCGGTACAGGACTCTACACCCTCAATGCGGAGAAGGTGCTTTTCACCGTCGTTTCAGATCCCGTTCTTGTGGCGTCCCATGCAACCATTTACGAGTCGATGTGCACACTCGCGAACATCGCCACCAAAGCACGGCCCACTGCCGAGACTTGGCATCTCCATTTCGGTCACACCAGCATTGAAACAGTTGTGGACATGGCTCGCGGAGACGCAGTGACCGGTATGGACACCGATTTGTCGCACATTCCCCCCAAATGTGCTGACTGAGTTCTTGGGAAGCAGAAGAAAAAGCCCATCCGCAAGAAGCGTAAAGGGCCGCGCTCGACGAGGAAGCTCCAAAAGGTGTTCGCGGATCTCGCAGGACCACAGGCAGTACCTGCACGTGGTGGATACTTGTACACTCTCCAATTAATCGACGACTATTCTCATGAGCAATGGACTATCCTCTTGAAACGAAAATCGGATACTGAGAGAGAATACAGGGGGTGGCAGGGTGTCGTCGAGGCCGAGTCTGGTCAGAAAGTCGGAATTCTTCGTGTGGATCTCGGGACGGAGTTCGATTCAGCAGGTTTCATTCAGTACCTGCGTGAACATGGTACTAAGAAAGAGACATCTGCACCCTACTCGTCTGCTCAAATGGGCCTTATCGAACGTACCCACCACACTCTTATGAGTCGTGCTGTAGCGTCGCTCTCATCAGCGAAGCTCCCTCGGAACATGTGGGGTGAGATGGTGCTCACAGAGACGTACATCAAGAACCGCACCTTAACCAGCGCTTTCCGCAACCCCGAGCAGACCCCACACGAGAAGTGGTATGACAAGAAGCCAGACGTCGCACACATGCAAGAAATAGGCTGCCGCGCCTGTGTGTTGAAGCTCCCGAAGGCAAAGAACCCCAAGATCTTCAATCGCTCTGTGGAGTGTGTCATGGTCGGCTACTCCCCATCTCTAACGGACACATACCGGTGTTACGAGCGCAAGACGGGGCGTATACACGTCACCCGCAACGTCGACTTCATCGAGTCGCAGGACGAGGTGTCGCGTCCACTGAAAGACGCAAAATCAGCGAATATTGCGCCCTCCGCCCCCAACAGCACGGCCAGTGCTACAGATTTAACTGGACGACAAGCAGCATTGGCTCCTCCCCCAGATCCGTATGAACCTGCTTCCGAGGCTGAGGAGGAGAGCGAGGCTGAGCCAGTGCCCGAGATTGAGGAGGAGTTGCACGCACCTGAGCCCTCTCCGGAAGTCGGATGTCCTGCGCGCACACAGAAGGGCCGTGGTGACAATGGAGCATTCCCCGATGCACGCAAGGATGCCGCAGTCGCGAACGCTCGAGCTGCCGAGGCGCGAGCCAAAGAGCGTCGTGCAGAGGCCAAGACGCAGAGAGCCACCGTTGAAGCCGTTGACGACGACGATGAGGTCCCCGTCGCTGCCGTCGAGCAGCAGCCCGCAGCACCTGTCGATGAGGAGGAGTATGAGTACTGGGCCTTCAGCGCGACAGCCACAGACGATGAGCCGAAGACATGGAAGCAAGCTCAAAGCTCACCTTTTTCCGAGGAATGGCGCGCAGCATATCAGGCAGAGCTTGATTCCATCAAATTACACGGCGTATACGAGCTCGTACCCTGTGAATCTGTGCCCGCAGGCCGAAAGATCATCTGTTCTCGTCCAGTCTTCAAGATCAAACGAGGGAGCGACGGAGAAATCCTAAAATTCAAGGCTCGATTAGTGTCTATGGGCTATGCCCAAGTTGCTGGGCAAGACTACCGCGAGACCTACGCACCCACGTCTCGATTTGAATCCTTCCGAATGGTCCTCCATGCTGGCGCTACCCTCGACTATGAGATTGACCACGTTGATGTGAAGACTGCATTCCACAACGGCTTGCTTGAGGAGGAGATCTGGCAAGAGCAGCCAAAGGGCTTTGAGGTTCCGGGGAAGGAGAGCTGGGTGTGGAAGCTGAAGCAGGGGATGTACGGCCTGAAGCAAGGAAGCAGATCGTGGAATCTACGCCTTAACGCCGCGATGATTTCCCTCGGATTCCAACGCATATCCGTGGAACACAGCATATACTCCAGGAACCGCGGAGGCACTTCTTCTCTTGTTGCCGTCCATGTTGATGACCTCTGCATCGCGTCGAGCTCCAAAACCGAGATGAAGATGTTCAAGGAACAGCTGAAAGGCCATTTCGAGATCACGGACCTTGGGCCGGTCAAATGGATACTGGGAATTCGGTCTTGAGGCTGGGGTATTGATACATCACCCTCGCCAAGTAGAGAGTAACCGTGATATATCAATCCCTCTGGCGCAGAGAGGTGCATGATACATCACCTGATAGATGTGTAGTACTAACGGTGAAAATAAAAGACCACCAGCAGAGGGGCTTGAACCAAGGTCACAGACCAAAATCATTACATAATATTCCCGAAGTGCAACTTAACCAACTACACCAAACCACCCATTCCAAAATTGTAGGCCCACAGGGTCAAAGTATAACCCCTTCAACAACAAAACACATAATAAGCATGTTTCCCCACCCACTGGGCCCCGCCTTAGGGGCCAGGTTAGAGGTTAGAGTTAGGGGTTAGTGGTTAGAGTTAGTGGTTAGGGTTGGTTAAGGGTTAGTCCCCAGGTATATTGTAGAAGGCAGTTGCAGGTGATTTATAAGCATTTGATGGTTAGGTTGGTTAGGGTTGGTTAGGGTTGGTTAGGGTTTAAAACACCATCAAAATACATATTAAGCATTGTAGGACAATTTCGAAGACCTAGGGCAGCTTGCCTGCCCTAGGTCTGGGTATTAGCTGTTCCCACTTAGGGTAAGGGCACCTTAGGTTAAGTGGGAACACAAAAACCTCTTTATATCTATTGTGGTAAAGAGGTTAACAATGCAAATCTCAGTATATGGTGCGTTGGTAAGGTCTGGTGTTCGAACCTCTCTAAACTCTCTATTTTGCATCATTTACCAAACGGGCATCTGGCTGATATATCAAACACCTCTGTCATTTACCGACTCTGATATATCACGACGCCTCTCTAAATGAGGCCCTAGTGATATATCATATCGCCATATACGCCTGGAATTCGTGTCACCCGCGATCGCGCCGCCAGAACTATAGCTCTGGACCAGCAAGCTTACATCGAGAAGATGGCCTCTCGCTTTGGTCTTCAGAATGCTCACCCTGTTCGCACTCCAATGGTCCATGGAGAACCGCTGGCTCATGCGATGTCCCCGTCTACCCCGGCAGAAAAGGCACGCATGTCCGGCATCCCCTACCGAGAGCTCGTCGGATCTTTGATGTACGCGAATGTCGCCACTCGAGCCGACATAGCCCACTCTGTCGGCATTGTTAGCCAGTTCTGTCAGAACCCAGGTGAACTCCATTGGCTTGCTGCCAACTTCCAAGCGCATTTTGCGCTACCTCATTGGGACGAAATCTTTTTCTCTTGTCCTGGGCGGACGATCTCCTATTCGCTTGACCAGATATACGGACTCTAATTATGCGCCCCCTGGAGATCTGGACAAGCGCAAGTCGACATCCGGTTACTGTATGTCTCTGGGTGAAGGTGTGATATCCTGGAGCTCGAAACGCCAATCTACCGTCGCGACTTCCAGCACCGAGGCCGAGTACATGGCTTGTTGTCATGCGGCCAAAGAAGCGGTATGGCTGCGAATGCTCCTTCGCGCCGTTGGACACAAGCAACATGGCGCGACAGTCTTACGTTGTGATAATCAAGGTGCACTTATCCTTACCGCTGACCCATCTTTCCACTCCCGCGCCAAACACATCGACGTTCAGTACCACTTCTCGCGCGACCGCGTGGAATGCGGTGAACTTCGATTCACGTACGTGCACACGTCCGAGAATATGGCCGACATTTTTACCAAGCCACTGGCGGAACCTCTCTTCAAGAAATTTCGCACAATGCTGGGGATTTTAGGTTGACTGGACGCGTTTAGCACGCTGAGGAGGAGTGTTAACATTTGTACATTGAGCTACGCGTCCAGCACGTGTCTGTGCCAAGTATTTTTTTTTTCCAGTCACGTTTTGCCTCTCACTGGTTCTTGCTACGAACTCAGTGAGAGGTACGTCCGTCTATTGAATATCCTTACCACGCGTACTTATTATATACCTAGCTTGTACTGACTGTAGTCGTACAGGTAAATATACCGACTGGTTCTTGCTACGAACTCAGTGAGAGCTTGTACTGACTGTAGTCGTACAGGTCTCCCTGGTTCACAATTTTTGCGCCGGTCTCGATTTGTCATGCTACCTACGTCATATTGATCCGAACTTCGGCCAGCCCGATTTCCTGGAAAACTGTCGGCCTACCTTAAGCTTCTCACTACGGGTGTCATTATGAACTCGTCATCCTTACAACAATGCCACACACTACCCGTTTTCGTGGAGCTGTGATGCAGGAAAATGAAGCTAGAGAAGTCGACTTCGGCATAGGCGAGCGAGTTGACCCGGAAGATTGCATCACTGATTGGACCATGCCCAAATAAGACCGAGGGTTTGAATAGGACATGATCTAGTGGTTGGTTTGAGGCCACGACGAGAGAGGCCAGGTCATGATGCATGATGGTTGCATGACAGGCAGAAGAGAGAAGTAGTTCCTGTCAATGCAGCGAAGAGTATTTACGGAGCGAGATTTCACAACGCAAGATGCGCAAAATCGGAGTAAGATCTAACAGTGATGACTTGTCGATTTCAAATTTCAAGCTTCGCCGTTGGCCAAGGGTAAGATATTAAATAAGTATAGTACTCGCCCACGGTGCCGCTTTGATGCAGGACAGAACCCATAGTGCAGTTCACACTGAGCCTGATGATCCTGTAGTAAATGACATTAGGGGCAGTCAGAGTAGCGGATTCTGGAGGGGTTATGCAGGGATTGAAGGAGTGATTATGGAGGGATTATGGATTTAATAAAAGCCCATAATTATGCAGAATCCTTGCAGAATTGCGATCAATTTTGACCGCCCCAAATGTCAATAGTATCAACAGTACTGTTCTCTGGATCCTTGACTGATTATATGTTGGGTTATAGCACCCCGAGGGCCTTGGTCCAAGTAACATGGAATATTTTTATTCCCCGTGGTTGTATTCTTGGGAAGGATCTCATATCTAATACCCCACCGAGCTCGAAACAGAAGCCTGAGTCGTTCAAGTCGTTCAAATCAAAGTTCCGCTCTAGTCTCGTGATTCCATAATTTCTGCGCTTCACCTTCACTATTCTCGGCACTGCAGCTGACTCGGCAGTCCGCTCGCAGTTGTAACACATGTTGTCCCGAATCGCTGCGACGTACAAATTTCAACCGTAACTGAACTCAATTTAATCACCGGCGACCATGCACTGAGGCCCTGCTCGGTTCGCCGTCTATTCAGGATCGACTGGGCCAATACCTCGGCGCCGCGCTTTCATTGACCCAAAACCCAGAACCGCGATTTCTCCAGGATCCTAAAGCGCGAAAGGTTCAAACGGGCACCTTCCGCTGAACCAGGTCCGACCATATATGTAGGCTCCAGTCGAACGAGCAGCTTCTGTTGATTTTCAGCAACGTCAGCAGACGCGCCACGGGTGCTACCAGGCCTTATCTATTCTTGCGCATCCCGGTTCCTGCGGGGCATTTTAAAGTGATCAACCTAGCAGCTATGAGCTATGTACTGGTGTAAAGTGCTACACCCAAGCTATGGGAGCTATCAGCACTATTTCCGCTTATATGGTACGTAGCGACCTAAACTTGGATACATTTCCGGCCCGCCCTAAACCAGTCAATCATAGCATGTCCACCACGGTCAGATACTTCCACTCAAGGCGGTGTATTGGTCAGCCGACCGGAAACTTGGGACATTGATAGATTCTAGTTATGCAATGTGTGTGTACCCGGAAGAACAGCCTATAGGCTCTGTAAGGCCACACCCTCCACACCCTCCCAACACATATCATTGCGGTGGGACCCCATTGCTGTGGATTAGGGGTTGCTCTCCAATGGCCCAAGTTGCACTCGGAGATCCTAATTTAACGTACTCAATCCTGATTTTCATCTCACCTGGTTGGTGAGATGAGATAAAATTGGTAGCCAATGAGTAACGAACATCCCACGGCACTCTACTAAAAGGAGGGACCCGTCAACCTACATCACTGAAACAATGCCTCCCCAGCCTACTTCCACGCAAATTCGATTCGACCATGTGATCACATGCCTGAAGACTGCTCTTCCCACCATGGAAGCACTTTCGAAAGGTCTCAAGACACCCTTCTCGGAACCCATATCCAACACAATACAGTCGCTTTTGACCACTGCTCAGGTAGATGTTGTGAAGGAATCTCTCTATATTGAACCTGACGTAGTCGTCATGGCTGATAGACCATTAAGAAGAACAAGGATGCATGTACCCAAATGCTGGAGAAGATACACACCCTGCTCTATGCCATAATCTATCTACACATAACATCTGATACCGGGGCTGAATTATCTCCGGACACATCCAATAATTTGGCGAAATTCACTGAGAAAGTTCCTTCATATCCCAGTCCACTGTTGGTCCTTCTAACACTTGCACAGGACTTTGCACAAGATCCACACCTTATTTGAAGCACAGCAAGAAGAAAGCAGGATTAAACAATTTTTTCGTCAAGGGGAAATGAAGACATTATTAAAACCCTGTGATCTAGGACTCGAGCAAGCACTTGAGGTGTTTAAGGTGGATTGATTGTGAATATTAGAATCTTAATAAATTTTTTAACATTATAACTTTTGCAGATTGATGGAACTGGTATTCTGCAGAAGGTGACAGATATGCAGAAATATGCAGATGAAACACACCAGAAAGTCTTGGAGTTGATTTCAGCCAATTCAGATAGACAGAGTTCTGATAGAGAATCCTTCGTGAGTGGTTCACGTCATTGCGAACATGAGAATCTTATTCTTCGGGCCATGTAGATTAGCAGCATGCTTTCCACGAGCATGAACAGGTTGGTTTGTCCTCAGATTCCGGTCAAATATATCCTGATTGTCATCTAGCTCGAGTTCACTTTTGTTGCTGCCATCTGCCCCCAAGATATTCCATGGCCGGGAATCTGAAGTTTCAGCTATGCTCCAAACCCTTAGGAAGCATACTCCAAGAATAGCAATATTAGGAGCTCGGGGAATGGGAAAGACTAGCCTAGCAAGAGCTGTTGTCCATCACCCTGAAATGTGTGCCAGGTACCAACAGCATCGAGTTTTTGTCGTCTGTGACACTGCATCAAACACTGTAGAACTTGCTGCCCTTATTGGGGCACACTTAGGGCTGAAGCCGGGGAAGGACCTCACTCAGCCAGTTATCCGCCATTTTGCTGGTGGCCCACCATTGTTGCTGATTTTGGACGATCTGGAGACAGTCTGGGAACCAACAGAGCTGTGTGCAGAAGTTGAAGAGTTTTTATCCTTACTCACGGATATAAATCATTTGGCATTGATTGTAAGTCAGGCTCAATGACTGATATATCCAAACTAACAGTCGTTAGATCACAATGCGGGGTGCAGAAAGGCCATCAAAAGTTCAGTGGACTCATCCCTTCCTAGCACCATTGGGGCCTCTCACCAGGGAAGCTTCGCGCAAAATAGTCATTGACATTGTGGGTGAGGGGTTTCCTATTGAGGAGATTGACAAAGTTCTTGCCCTTGTGGATCACATGCCTCTAGCAATTGACCTTATTGCACATATGGTAGACTATCAAGGCCTCAGTAATGTATTGAATCGGTGGGAGACGGAAAAAACCTCACTCCTCTCGGAGGGCAATGACAAGGGATCAAATTTGGACTTGTCAATCTCCCTGTCGCTCGAAAGCGCTCGAGTGACGTCCTTGCCACATGCCCCCCATTTGTTGAGCCTTCTGTCAATCCTTCCGGATGGACTTTCAAATGCAGACCTTGTCCAAAGCAAGCTGCCCCTTGATAATGACCTTGCCTGCAAAGCTGCATTACTCCGCACCTCTCTGGCATACCTTGATGATCACAAACGGTTGAAGGTACTAGCACCGATCCGGCAATATATGCAGAAAATGCATCCACCTACACCACACATTGTACAAACCATGCTTGACCATTTTCACAAAATTATCAAGATATATGCAGAATATTGGGGGACTGCTCCAGTGTCTGGCATAGTGGCTCGCATAACAGCAAACTTTGCAAACATTCAGCATATCCTAGTAAACCACATCCAGAATCTGCTGATCCACCCCTTGGATAATTCCAGTGCTGTGGCCGATGTTATCCGCTGCATAGGCGAGTTTGATAGGTTCAGCAAGCAGACTCAAAATGAGCAGAGCCATTTGATTCACCACATTCCCACTATGCTGCTTCACCTCAAGGACCCTGCACTCCAGGTGTATTTTGTCGCTAACCTTCTTTCCGCATATCTACACCTCCACATTCACAATGAAGACCAACTAATTAATCAAGCTTTAGAGTGTTTTACACAGTTTGATGATTCAGATCTGAAATGTACGTTGAATAACAGAATTTACGAGTACTTATAGTAATCGTTATTTAATCAATTGACATGAGGTTTTTCAGGTCTCGGTGAAAAGTGTCCCAGCTCAAGATTGCAATGTAAAATAGGGGCTGTGCTATTGTATTTAGTGGCTGTGTTGAATGCATAATAGTGGCTGTCCGTTAAATTCGCTTCAAATTCTGTGAAAATATAGTGGCAGTGTTCAAGCTTTGTAATTAGGTCGCAATCATGGGCCGCATTCGAGTCTCGCTAGGTGTCTTTCTTTTTACAATTTATTAACTTTGCCTCTCTTGGGTATTCGAGCAGTTCTTTTTGAGCACATCATTTTAGTAATGTTTTATTCTAGCTTCCAAACAATTTTCAGCATCTAAATTGACCTGTAGCTTCTGGGATGCATTGAAGTCCATGTGGCTGTGTCCATCTGTTGGTCTCGGCAGATTTCCCCTCGGCCCTCGGCCCTTCCTGAATCTCTATGTCAACTTAGTTCAGGGCAGGTTGTGATTTTGTATATCCCATCTAGATGCCTACCCAAAACTGACCATTGTCCAGCTATTTACCTTGCGTTCTGTTTAATAGCCGCCAAAATCTGTCGTGGACACGTGCAAGTTTCTCACGGTGGTTATGCTTGGCTGGTTCGATTTTTTTGTGTAGTCGCAGGTTGCTTCATTCGACAATTATATCATTTATTTTCATCTCCCCACTTCTTGTCCTCTGCCTGAAAAAACAAAGAATTCAGTTGGGCAGCGCGAGATCGCGGGTTCGGACCGCGCTGCCGACATCATTTTTACCATCAAAGCATAACCAAATAACACGCGTTTTCGATCGCGCTCATCATATGAGGTATATCTGACCCATCTTGGAAGGAGTTTATGGGTTAGTAATGTTTCTGGAGGTTACTCAATGGGCTTAAACATTTTTGGGAGCCAAATTAAGGACACTATTATGTAATTCCTGTATGCTTTTTGAGCTGTGGACTTCCTGAGGTCTGAAATGCCCTAGGATATCACTGAGGCTCTTAATTGATTTACCAGATGCTGAGTGCATCCCCATACAATTATGGCCTTCTTATTATGTCTCCAACCACAACAGAAGCAATTCAGCATAATTTTGTCTCAGTACATAACTGGAATATTATAGAATAGATCCTGGTGCAGACACATTCAGAATACACTTGAAAATATATGTCCGGTACGATAGGTGTGACCCAGGGTACTCCCCTACGAAACAGACCCGAATTTATGCATTCTTAGCTCCAGCATTTGGGAATTGGAAATTCATTACTTTGAGTGATTCAACTCAAAATGAACACATCCCCAAGCTATTTAAAACACTTATGTGCTATGGAAAATGATTTTAGAACATATTTGCAGCAGTTGAGTCTAAGGAAAGGGCAAGCAAATGACGACGTGACTGAAAACACGCGTTATTTGGTCGTGATTTGATGGCAAAAATGATGTCGGCGACGCGGTCCGAACCCGCGACGTTCTACTGAAAACTTCTTCTTTTCTTATCTGGGGCAGACATTGTGTTTGCAATTCTAGAGGAAAAAAAAACCCCATTAAGTGCGAGTTTGCCGGGCCGTGCCGCGGCCTTCACCCCCAAGTCATTTATTCCTGGATGCTGACCAAATCACGTGCCTAATAGGCAGATTTTATAGTGCCATATCCGGCTATTATGAGTCTTGGAAATATGATATTCCTAGGGCCATCAACTTTGCTCAAACTGGGCTGGAACTATCGGTTTCAACTGGGAACACTAGCAGACAATGTGACTTGTTGGTCACATTGGCATGGAGCAAGTGGAGAACCGGTGACTATGCTGCAGCGCAGCGGCATGCATATGAGGCACAGAGTGGCTAAGGTTTCCGCAAATTTGTACCGGGAAGCCCAGGCCCTAATAGTTGAGTCCACCTGCTGGATTTGTTTGGGTAGCTACCAGACAAGCAGCCACATCTTTGAAAGGGCAAGAGACCTGCTCAAACTCTGTGGTCTGTCTGGAGGGTGGCTGGAGCATATTATCATGGTTAACCAAGCCAATGTTCACCGCCTGAAATCTGAATATGGGGAGGCCCATGACATTCACACCGAAATCCTTCGCAATAGCTTTGTTGAGCAGGACTCACATATACATGCTGTGGCCTTGATAAATATTGCCCAGATCGATGTTGAAATTAGTACATCATGGGATAAGATCCACGGGCATCTTCACATGGCTGAATCACTGTTCAGTGCAGTAGGCTCACCTGAAATGGTTTACTGCCATCTCACCTGTGCAGCTCTTCACTTAAGAGAATCTAAGTTCCAAGCAGCCAAGAGCCTATTTCACAACTGTGTGGCATTGACTTGGGGGAAAGATATGGAGGCAGTGACCTATGGTTTGGCACAACTTGGTGATATAAAGAAATGGGGTGCAGTAGCTCAGTCCTCATCTACTTGGACAGTCATATTTTTGGTCCACAGTCTAAAGTTTAAACATCAGCTTGAAGTTCATATGGCTGGGAAATGATCAGGATACTGCAACCAGCCTCTTCAGTGTTGCTCTAGAAGGATTTACATGGATGGATGTTCACCGCAGTAAGGCAGAATGCATGGTCCAACTAGGCAATATCTCAAAGCAGAATGGAGACACAGAAAAGGCAGCAGAGCTGTGGCATGCAGCAATTCCATTGTTCCAATGTTCATCACAGGCAAAACAAATTGTGGATGTTAATGAGAGACTTGCAGGGATCGGCCTTCCAGATCAGTCCACATCCACCAGAGGTCCAACAAGCTTGAAAGGGGGGAAATAGCAAGTCTGGTTATCACAAATGACAACAATCCTGCTATTTGTTCCGAGTCATTGTAATGTAAATGTCTGCCTTGTTGCCTCACCATAGTTGTAGTACTTGACAGAAATTTGTAATTTAATTGAATCAAAGTGAGCTGTGAGTTGATTCCCTTTGAGAGAAGATGGAACAGGTTGTTGAGTGAGTCTCATTCGTGATTATCTACGTTCCGGGTGGAACTACAGTCTCTCGGTGTTTGAATAGCTCTTGTTGCATTCACACTGTAGATCTTTCCTCGAAGGTGCTGCAATACAACTAGAAGCCGGAAGTTTTCTGGTAGCAGGTCGTATAGACCTATTGACCAATTGCCCAACCTTAACATTGTTCAACAGTATTGGATGTACACTGTTAGAATCAGAGACCAGTTTTACGGACAGATACACCCAATAAAGCAAGATTTCTACTTAGGTAATAAGGTTAATGGAAAGTAGATAATTCTGTAGCCAAATCTCAACTTATAGAAAATTGTTCATTCATTTGGTCTGGAAAGTGAAATGGAAAGAACCACAATCAGCAGTTCTTTTGAATGCGAGAGATTTATTCATTGTCAGTGAGTTATGAAAACCATGTCAAAAGGAATTCTTTCCACAGTGCTTTCAGGCATGATGAAACCAGGACTTTCAAAATTCCTTTGTTGTGAACAAAGGAATTTTGAAAGTCCTTGTATCAATATGGCGGAAAGGGCTGCTGAAAGTTGCTCTTTCATCAGTCCTTTCACAGCTCGCAGATAAAGAAACGATACACAAGTTTGGAAACAGCTGCTGATAGAAGCTCTTTCAGTGGCAGTTTCATAGTAAATCAATGTATAAACTTTCTACAAAGGTTGATTGTGCTACGAAATTATCTTTCGACCGAAACCTGCAAGTGTGAGCTCATCTGGAGGAATTCTAAGAGGCTCAAGGGTGATGATTTATATAGTGTTTGTACACCAGGGGAATCCCTGGAACCGGGGTTTATGAGTTGGACTGTGCCGTGTAATGCTACCTACCTACTTACCTACCTACCATGTCACTCTCCGCTCTTCATTGTGTTTTAATTTTTTTCTTCTCGAATCCGTCCCACCTGCCATTCTCGCGGTCTGTACAGGTACTTTCCAGAATTATCGCAACCGAGAACTTCGGATGGATACTCCGCCTACATTTGATTCTCTGCATCTTGCTTCTATACTTGCATGCAAAATCAGGAACACTTGACGGTCCATCTGATGCGGCCACCACTAGGGCCTGTCCCCATCCAAGATCTGCGGTGAAGAACATGCTGCACGCATTCTTTTTGATGCTCAATACTCCTCATTTGGCTATCTACCTCCGACTTGTGCAGAATATAGGGGGATTGAAATATGACTTTCACTGTCGATCTGATTGGTTCTTCTCTCCCTGCCTGTTGCGGCCAACATGCCTGGATGTGTCTATGCTGTCCTTGTCGAATATGGCGGCAATATTTCCATGTTTGACATGTTTGACACCACCATTCCCTTGGTTGAATTAAACAAGTCCCTTATGCCGCATGCATTCCTCATCCTCCAACAAATTATTCATAAAGTTGATATAACCGTGTGCTACCTCACTTTCCTGGACCGAAGGTGTCACAGAGTGGGAGTGGGTCGCTTCTTCTCTTCGGCTATCTGTGCCTTCTTCGCACATTTCCCGACCTTCTCCCCCTCCACTTGCTCGTCTGCCTTCTGGTTGGTGTGCCTTCCTGCTTTTACAATCTCTTCATCTGCCACTTGTCCATCCTCATCTTGGTTTTGGCCCAACCAGAATTGCTTCTGTGGGTGGGATCGAGATTCATCATCGCGTCGAAAGATAGGTAGCCCATGATCCGCATCACAAATTGTATGTGCATGCTTGAACTTTAGCAGTGCTCGGTCCAGTACGCGAGAATGCTCTGCCCTCCTCGGTAGAAGGATGGACATGAACATGGCATCAGGGCCGTGATTGGCATCACTGGGACAGTCAACAACCCTCCCATCTAGAAGATTGTTCAGTAAATCACTGTTAAGATTCAGCAACTCCTTGAGTGGTCCTGTACCGCCAGGAGCTGTGACCTATTGCCATGATGATTAGCCCTAACCCCCTAACATTGACTGACACATAAATTGACACTGTATGCGCTAAAACCTCTTTGCTTAGTTTTGATGGTGGGGTGGGAAACATTCCGCTAGAATAGAGGGTTTTAAATTCTTCACTAGTTAGTAATTATCATATTTGGTTGACACCTTGCACGGCGCAAGATAACCACATTTACCCGTTTTACTGAGGTTTTTTTCTGGCTAACTTGAATTGGATGGGCTACTAGGAGCATCCAAGGGAGTAATTGACACAATATAGGCCCTAATGCCACCCGCATGCCTCGAACACTGTTTCCGCCTCGACCGGTACATGCTGAATAACTGTGTTAAGACACAAAACACAAGAATTTGAGCATGGCTAGTGTGTTCGAAGTATGTACCTGCATCATTTGAGCCATTAGTGATGTGCAGCGCCCGGCTCGGCCTGAATGCCCGGGCTTGGGCTCGGCTTAGGCGGGCTCGGGCTTCAGATTCTTGAGGCCCGAGCCCGAGCCCTGGTTGCCGGGCCTGAAGCCCTGAGCCCAGGCCCAAGCCCGGGCTTTTTCATAGCCAAGAAAAAGTGTGCTGGGAGCTCTCAAGAGATGTGCTGAACAGCGAAGCCGGACCAGCCATAGACAGTACGCCCAAACAAGACCGTGGCTAGCCGCGATGTCAACAATAATGCCGCGACTATGGTTTATGCCCCAAATGATCGGCCCACAGCCGAGCCCAATTGGTAGTCAAAGCCGAGCCCGGCGATCAGTTTTCGCCCCTACACATCGAGAAGGGTATTTTAATGCTCATACCGGCCAGAAGGCGCCGTGAGGGCAAGAAAGCCTGGACTATATATATATATATGCAGGCCCGGGCCTGCGAGGCCTGGCGGGCCTGGCACTTCTCATGCCCGAGCCCTGGGCCCTCCAAAGCCCTGTGTCGGGCTCGGCTCGGCTTGATCAAGCCCGGGCCCGGCTCGACTCGGCTTGCGGGCCTGGGCCGGGTCCTGCACATCACTATGAGCCATTTATCTCGAAATTTGACGTAGATGGAAAAATAATGGATGCTTGCATGTCACATTGACGCTGTGTCACGGCGCATGAGTGCCGCGGACTGACGTAGACAAGCGCCAATACTGACGCTGCAAAGGGACATATCGACGCTGCATGCGTCACAAGATTGACATTGACGCTGCAAAGTGTTTGACGCTGTTTGGTTGATGCAGACTGACGCTGCAACGACTTTTATTTCAACTTCGAAGACCACTGAGCTCAGGCATTTTCATGACTATTACGACGTAGAACGACGTCGCAATACTACCACTAGGTGCCTGCTGCAAAGGAGAGGGGAGGGCATTTAAGGTGAGTTCAACATGCGACGCAAATTTGATTGACGCAGACTGACGCTGACATTGACGCTGCACGCGTCAATGTCAATGTTGCGTCAAAATTCCTTTGCCGAATAACTCTGGCTAATTCCTTTTACACTTCAGAGCCGCAGAATAAACTCCAGCAAATATTTGAAGCAACTCGTCCTGTCTCAAATATCGGCCACAAAACAGAAGAGTCTCGAAATATTAATCCATTTTCTACACCACGAGCACCGCTCTGTACCTTATGCCCCCCTCGCGGAGCTTTTCCATGCCCTCCTCGATGCCTTCCTTCGACATTGGGAAGCGTTCGATGATCGGATTGACCCCGTGCAACGCCGCAAAATCCAGCATCTTGATCTGCCCCGCTCGCGACGCGACAGATGAGCCCTGAATAGTCAAGCCCCGGGTCACAACCGGCATCGCAGGGATGACGAGATCGGCGCCGCTGACGGTCAGCGGGTAAATGTGGCCCATCGAGTTCATGACGTTCAGGAAGCTACAAAATCGGTTAATGCGGATTTTTGAAAGACTGGTGAAGTCGCATACATGTTCCAGTCTGGCAGGAAGCTGGTGGTAACCAGGAGGTGGTCGAGGGGCGCGCCGATGTCGAGCACGGCGGCGCCTGCAGTCGCGTAGAACTCCGCCGCGCCGAGCTGGAGGGCCTCGGCGCGCTTCGCCTCCGTGCTAGAGAATACAACGACGCGGACGCCCATCTTCGCGAGGAACTGGATCGCGAGATGCCCGAGCCCCCCGATACCCACGACGCCCACACGGTCGGTGGGGCGGATGTTGTAGGTGTCTATTACACTGAACACCGTCGCACCCCCGCACATGAGCGGCGCGGCGGCCTCTGGGGAGAGGCCAGCCGGAATCTTGAAGAGCCATGACGCGTCCCAGATCGCGTGCGAGCTAAAGGAGCCTTGATCAAGGTTCGCAGTTCCGTACCTATTTACGGTCAGCGCCATCGTCAAGGTCTCAATTTCAACAACTGACATCTCGGCCGTGGTGCAGAAATTATCGTGCCCTGGGTTATTTCGCCGTCAGCGCTGAGAATCAGGGCTCCGCATAAAAGACCTCACCAGACAGGCAATGAGAGCAGTTGCCGCACGACTTGTGTGTGTAACCCCATCCGACGACGTCCCGACTTTGAGCCCTTTCACGCGTTCTCCAAGTTGCTCCACGGTTCCTACGCCTTCGTGGCCCAGCGCCATGTCCGCGTGCTTGTAGTGTTCGTCGGTGCCACAGATACCTGAATGCGTTATCTTCACCAGGACCTGCGTTCCTGTGAGGAGGGCGCGGCGGCTCGTTGCCTGAACGATGCCGTTGCTAGCAGATCCCTTGAATACGGTGAACTCGATGCTCATTGCTGGCAGGCTGCTGAATG
The DNA here is from genome assembly GCA_029378255.1 of Mycena rosella. Taxonomy (NCBI): domain Eukaryota; kingdom Fungi; phylum Basidiomycota; class Agaricomycetes; order Agaricales; family Mycenaceae; genus Mycena; species Mycena rosella. Next base: position 80,491 of record JARKIE010000289.1, on the reverse strand, counting down.
TGTTGAAATCTGGGTGGACGTGTCCTGAATTGTTGAACTTCTCGGTGCGTTGCCCAGGCTTTTAAGAGGCTCGTCAGTATCTGCACGGAATAATTTTGTACCGTTTATTCAACGGCTCAGTCAGCACCTTCGGCAATGATCAAGCCGTCATTGTCAGTCATCCACTGAATCAACAAAAAAAAGTCCCGGAAACAGAAAGTAAGGCGGGTAGAGAGGACAAACACTTGATCATAAGCTCTTGAATTCAGTAGCTTGTACGGAACTCGATGATTAATCCCTACCCCGGCTCAACCGAGTAGTTCGAAATACCGGCATACCGGCGGTATGATCGGAATATGATCGGTATGATCGGGATATGATCGGGTCAGCGGAGATCACGTCGGCCATCACGGCAGGGCATAATATTTACTCCTGCCTTTCCGTCTTTGCCCTTGCGCCGGCGGACGCACGGCCTTGAACAAATAAATATGTATTTGTCGCCCCGCGTCTTCCCCTGGTTCAAATTTCTGCACCTGCACTTCGACCAGCTTCCTGGGATTGTCCCCAGGCGACCTTCTGCATCGATTTCCAGTGCGGAGGTGGGCGTAGCAATTCGCGAGTGATTCGTGCTTTTGCGGTGTATGGTTCAAACATCCCCATCCAACCTCTGGCTCAAGCAGTTGCTCGACCGCGACCTCCTCCGTTGTCTAGTGACCTGCGCCACACTGGACTGCGCTCGATGCATTATTGCAATTTGCAAAAATAATGTCCGTCCCCACAAAATAAAAATAAAAATTTTGAATTGGGCAACAAGAGGTCGCGGGTTCGGACCGCGCCGCCGATATCATTTTCGCCATCAAATCATGACCAACTAACGCGTGTTTTCAGTCGCGTCGTCGTTTGCTTGCCCTTTCCTTGGACTCAACTGCGGCAAATATGTTCTAAAATCAGTTGCACATAAGTGTTTTAAATAGCTTGGGGATTTATTCATCAAATTTTGACTTGCCTTGAGTTGAATCACTCAAAATAATGAATTACCAAATGGTTCAACTAAGAATGCATAAATTCAAGTATATTTCCTAGAGAAGTACCCTAGGGGACACCTATCGTACTGGACACATATTTTAAAGTGCTTTCCAAATGTCTCTGCACCGGGATCTATCCCATAATATTACAATTATGTACTTGAACAAAATTATGCCTGAATTGCTTCTGTTGTGGTTGGAGACCTAATAAGAGCCAAAATTGTATGGGAATGCACTCGGTATCTGTGAAATTAATTAAGAGCCTCAGTGATATCCTCAGACATTCAATACATCAGGAATTCAACAGCTCAACATGCATACAAGAATTAGACACAAGAGACCAGCGCGACCGAACACGCGCGTTATTTGGTTATGCTTTGATGGTAAAAATGATGTCGGCGGCGCGTTCCGAACCCACGACCCAACTCAAAAAACTTTTTTTGTTTTTTTCAGGCAGAGGGCATTATTTTTGCAAATTGCAATAAACACCATCTGTACTACTTTTTACGAGTGATGACCACGTGTCGACTCAGCTCCGGAGGTCGCTTCCCGAGGCGGAGAAGCTTGCCTCCGCTGAAGCCTTCACGCGCTGTGATTTGTTTTCCGATTGGGAGATGCTTGTCGCTCTGGCAGACGAGCGCCTAGAGTTTTGGACGAGTTTCTTTCACCAGAATTCGTGACCTACAAGGCTTGCGACAATCTCATGGTATGTAAATTTTCGTGCCAAAGCTGAGCTCACCTTCATCAACCAAACTCAGTGTGACAAAATCTGCGGCAAGTTTTATTTCGGCCGTTGCGCCAGTTGTAAGACCTTCTATTATTGCTCCCAAGAATTCCAGATCGCGAAGCGCGGAGGGCATCGCATGGCCTGCCGTTCGCACAAGCTTCTGAGTCTCAGTGAGTTCTCTCAAGATATTAAGTACGCGCTCCGCTGACACGAACAACAGCCGAACTCGTTTCGAGCCCGAGCCTCTACGTCAAAGAACGCTCGTTCCTGCGTGTAATTATGCACCACGACTACGAGGAGCAGCAGCGCTACATCTGCGCGAAGCAGGTCCGATTGATGGCGGCGCATCCGACCTGCGCGCTCCTCCTTACGCTCTTCGACTACTCCGTCTGTCCGGGGGGTTTTGCGTAGCCGCCGACCGCCACGCAAATCGAGATCCGCCCCACCACCGACTCGCCACTCTCTCCGGTTCTCCACGCTGTAGGCGCGCGCTCAGACATGGTCGCTCGCGTTGAGCGCAGCGGAGGCGGGCTGCAGCCGCACCTCCTGCAGGTGCTCCGATGGATATTTTGGGAATCTTTTGCTTTGCGGCCAATATTTGAGAAGGACCAGTTGTGGAAAAGGAATTAGCCAGAGTTATTGAAGAACAAAGCTTTCACGTACGCAGACGAATAAAACCGCATGCGTGCCTGCGGGGAAAACAGCGGGCAGCACCTTACGATATCGAACACACGAGGCTGGAGGACGAGGTGGCCCGCAAACGTCTCGCCCAGGGACCTAGGTGGACCCAGGGCGTGGACAAGATCTCTTGGGTCGTCCAATTGCGGAGCGACGGCGCGGAGATCAACGAGAACCTGCGAGACCTCGCTTCCAGGGGTGTTGCGGGCCGCACCGAGGCGCAGCTCATGGGCGGAATTGACGCCGTGCTTGAGGCCGCTTGGGATGCGATAGAAATTTACTAGACGACTGACTGCACTGTCCAGCCATTTAATTAGATCTTTATTGTCTGGAATCGAGTTCATCTGCTCATTGGCGTCTCGCCGTTTTCCCTTTCTTCCCGACCGAACTACGCATGAGCAGTTTAATGTTTCAAATCAGAGCAACAATGCCGGTCAAATTTTATACCTAACATCAACTTCTTCAAGCACCGATTCGCTAGTCCGTTTTTAAGTGATGGGTCCCGATTGGGGTTGAGCCTTATTACATAATCACGTTTTGAGGCCCTTGCCCCCGCTCTTAAATCTTGGGAATATTCACGTCGTAAAGGAACAGATGTTTAATGTGTGCGCAAATATTTCCATATTTTTGCGATGCCATGGGACAAAGCTATTGACGAGTCAAATTGATGGGTTTTGGCCCATTGATGTCCCATCACAGTGAAGGATGAGCCCCTGCACTCATTCAAGCGCCATTCAACAAATTTTAAAGAGACAGATCATTTATAATATACTCCGAATTTTAGTTTCACCCCAAGAAACTAGAGAAAGAGGTGCCGCATAGCGATAACGGCACCAGGGCAGCTAAGCGAAGATTATGTAACAAGGGCCAACCCTAATCGGGACCCATCACTTAATAACAGACTTCAACACATCGACGTACGAGATCATACCTTCACAGCGGAAATTGCCCGGTTTACGTGCGGCCGAAAAGGAATCTGAAACCTATTGTTTCAGTAGCCGGGTCACGGGAATTGCCTTATATGGGAGTTCACGTGACCTGATTACTGAAACAATAGGTTTCAGATTCATTTTCGGCCGCACGTAAACCGGTCAATTTTCGCTGTGCTTGTTGAAGTCTGGCTCTGAGAGACTACCGATTCGCCCATCTCGGCAATTTCAACTACGTAATTTGCTTGACCTAGGCTGAGCTAGGCCGGCGTTAAAGATCATCATGTACGTACAGGCCTTGACAGTAGCGCCTGCGTTCACAGTCACCGCGTATGAACCGGGGACGATCAGACATGTAGGATGTCGCACTTACTCTGGATCCCCAATTTGTAAGCATAGTACAAGGATCTCGAACGTAGTAAAATCATGTCTTCTACATAATACGAATCCATCGCAAAACAGTCCCACCTACACAACGAGCACTGCTCTGTATCGTATACGCCCCTCGCGGAGCCTCGCCATGCCTTCATCCACGCCTTCCTTCGTCATCGGGAAGCGCTCGATGATTGGATTGACCCCGTGCAACGCGGCAAAATCTAGCATCTTGATCTGCGCCGCGCGCGACGCGACCATGGAACCTTGGATCGTGAGGCCCCGGGTCACGACGGGCAGGGAAGGAACGACGAGATCAGCGCTGCTGGCGGTGAGCAAATAGATGCGGCCCATCGACTTCATGGCGTTCAAGAAGCTAAAAATGGGGTAAGTGGGGCGTTAAAGGATGGAGAGAATTCAAAGCATACATGCTCCAGTCGGGCAAGACGCTCGTGGTAACAAAAAGGTGGTCCAGGGGCGCGCCGATGTCGAGAGCCGCAGCGCCTGCTGTCGCGTAGAACTCGGCCGCACCGAGCTGGAGTGCCTCGGCGCGCTTCGCCTCCGTGCTGGAGAATACGACGACGCGGACACCCATCTTCGCGAGGAATTGGATTGCCAGATGCCCGAGCCCCCCGATACCCATGACGCCCACGCGGTCGGTGGGGCGGATGTTGTAGGTGTCTATTACACTGAACACCGTCCCGCCGCCGCACATGAGCGGCGCGGCGGCCTCTGGCGCGAGGCCAGCTGGAATCTTGAACAACCACGACGCGTCCCAGACCGCGTGCGAGCCGAAGGAGCCTTGATCGAAATTGCCTGTTCCGTACCTGGTCTGAATCAGTATTATCTTCAGGGCTTCGGTGTAAACCACTGACGTCTCCGCCGTGGTGCAAAAATTATCGTGCCCTGGAGATATTTCGTGGTCAGCGCCCGGAATTAGGGCTCCGCGTAACAGCTCTCACCGGATAGACAATAGCAGCAGTCGCCACACGTCTTGTGCGTGTAGCCCCAGCCGACGACGTCGCCAACCTTGAGCCCCTTGACGCCCTCTCCAAGTTTCTCTACGGTGCCGACGCCTTCGTGGCCCAGGACCATATCAGCGTGCTCGTAGTGCTCGTCGGTGCCACAAATCCCAGAGTGTGTGATCTTCACCAGGACCTGCGTTCCTGTGGGAAGAGCCCGGCGGCTCGTTGATCGTACGATCCCGTCGCTGGCGGACCCTTTGAAGACGATGAATTCGACGCTCATTTTGCTAGAAGTGGAGGGGTTTCTCCAAAGATTCTTTAGTCCTTTGATTGCCACGCCCCAACCACGCCCTGACAGTACTGCACTAATGTTCACAGGGTGTCACCCGTCACCGCAAGTATTCACTGCTTCATTCTAATAAATACCATCAATTCCTCCCATATATAGAAGTCTAAATGCGGGACTTTTTTTTTTTTCAGGCGTATTTGGGCCAGAAAATCTGTTCGTTAGTACGCCCCAAGTGGAGTTGTCGAGTTTCTGCCGCACCCCTGAATCTAGATCGGGAGTTTTGATGGCGGCAAGTTTCGGCAATCGCGGGACGACAAGCTCGGCATCCTGACATGGGTCGACGATAACTCAGCCTTGTAAGTCCACAGATGCTCTTCAGGCCCTGGAACATGTAAGATATGTATAATTTGCATCCTGAAAAATCACTGGACATTTCGTCGCGTGTGCGAAGAGTGCCGACCTGAGATGCCTCGGTTCGGGGCACCCCCCGAGCGCATCTTCCGCTTGCCGTCGCCCATAAACGCTACCCTGTCCAAACGTCATCGGCTCATTCGCGTTTTCTCTCGAAATGGCGCCTCCCTAGGCCTGGTGGGGACAAGAAATCTTGTTGGAACTGGTAGAAACAATGATGATTTAGTGGGTCGAACCCAGGACCTCGGAAAGAAATTACAGCGCTCAAAAGCCCATAATACATCTACACCAGAGGTACTTCCCTAAAAGTGCTTACCGTCGACTCTTGGACCTATCCAACAGTATAGCCGGGAAGGCGTTGATTAAGGCTTGATGGCTGCATTCCTGCCGCGATCAAAATCACCTTATTACGGACAATCTTGGTGGAGCTTCCCGGGGCCTGTGTGTTTACGTTGTAGTGTCTGTCTAGAGTGACAAGGGTTCCTCTAGATGCGGTATACGGATATAAGTACTTTCGTCAGGCTTTTAGCGCCCACAGTATGCACTAACTACATCTAGGAACCAGCTGAGCCGGTCACGGACCGGCCCAGCCTCGGGAAATGTGAAAATCGTGTTGAAAATCGCGGGAAGAGCAAATGTCCGTCGGACCGTTGGCTTCCTATCAAACACTGTATAGGGTGAAACTTGCTGGCCGACGCGAACCCGAAGTTGCGCGGCACCGCTAGTTTGCCGTTCACCGGAAATCACCCGGTTGCCCGAGACTTGCCCGAGACTCAAATTATCACGTGCAACGCGTCGGAAATGACGGTTTGAATTTCAACTTTCTGATTTAAACTCCATTAATCATTGGTTGCCATTGAATTAAATCGAGTGCGTAAGGCTTCCATTTTCACAGGTCTGTCCATCTACGTATGTAAATACTTAGGTATAAATACCTTAATGGACCCAAAGAGAGAAGGACTGAGAAGGAGGAAACGGAATCTGCGAATGTTATTCGAAATTTCAAATTAGGGTTAGGGCTCCCATATAAAGCAATAGATTAGATAAAATATACCATATATGGAAATCTATCTAGTCGCCGAGATGCCGGAATCATGGAGTGATGTCGATATGTGACGGGTGTGACAGATCCCCTTTACAGGGGCACCACTCTCGATGGAGCCTGGCATCCAGCCCTACGAACCTCGACCGCTAGAGTTCAATCCCTACTCAGAGGACTCGATCTATGCCCACTACGAAAACCTGATGGTGGCGCGCGAGGTCGCCGTCTCCGCGCCACTGAAGAGTGTGAAGTGTCCTGTCTTCGGCGGGGACTTCTTGCGAGTCGGGACCAAGGGAGAGACGCCGCGAACGTCTCTCGTGCTTCCCCGAGCAAAGCGACCTTGAAGCGAGCTCACGCCCATAGGCGGAGCTCGAGCCTGTAACCCAGAGCCGTGGGACCATGTAACCCATGGCTGGGCTCTTGTGACCGGGAGCGGTAGGCAGGAGATGAAGGGGGGGATGCCTAGCCGGCGCGCAGCCCTACATGTTGTCGCAACCGTGTCTTGGTACTGTTGATGTAACGGTCCGTTCCCACTATACCTATCTTTTTCAACCACCATCACTCCATCACCTATCCCATCACTCCCTTCCGTTTTATACTTACTTTATCTTGTCTCGCGTCGCTATGTGATCGCTCCACTCTCCCTTTCCAGACTTATTCGATCGCCTACTCGATCACCCTTTAAATACCTTGTTTGTACGTAGATGCACTTTGGTCAATACTACTTACTCGACTTCTTACCGTTGGAACCGACCATCCAACAACCTCTGATCTGAACACCCGTGTGCCGAGAATCGACGTCGACTCCCTAGCCGACACCGCCTCGTCACATCTTTTGAAGTTCTAGCTTCACCGTCGCCGTCTTCTTGGTTACCCCTAGGCTTGATCTCCCTGGACCACCATCTTTCTGCGACTACAACCCCAACCAAAGTACACTTACCATGGACTCTAACAAGGTTTATTCTACCCGCGCTCGGACTAGGTCTGGCGCCGCGCCTCCCCCACCGCCCCTATTCGACACCCAACCTACTGGCGCGCTCGAATCTGGGGACTCTGGTGTGGAGGCTATCGCTAACGCGATGAAACTCAGCTACGCTTCGGCGGTAGCGGGTTTGGCTGGCGCCTCGCGCGCCGGCAACAACTCTCCGGAGTTGCCCTCGTTTTCGGACGAGGTGATTGGCGGCGACTACGGGCTCGGCCCCGCGTCGTTCGAGCACGAGGACGGTGGGGAATGGACCCCCGTCACTCGCAAGACGTCTCACTCGCATCGCGAGCGGAGCACCAGCAGAGGAAAGTATACCCCTAATAATAATAATTCTGCGAATGTTTCCGATAGTGAATCTACTATTGAGGTTGCCACGGACTCACTGAGTCAAGACGAGCTGGCCCAACTGGTCCGCCGCCACGAAGCCTTCACCGCGCAGTTGCGGGCGAAGCTCCTTAGCAACGCCAGGACCCCTGTCGTTGCTAACAGTCAGGAGATCGGAGCGGGCAGTGTCAATACGACCCTGGCCCCTGCCCCGGTTCCTGAACGCGCTGACGAGCGCGTGAACACTCACACATCGTCCCCGAAGTCATATCGGGCGACCGTGGAGGAGGTAGAGGACGAGGGAGATACCCCCTCTGTCTCAGTCGTGCAGCGGCCGCAATTTCAATTTGCGCCGCAGCCTGAAGCTGGTCCGTCCAAGGCCAAGGGTAAAGGCATAGACCCGCGGAACTGGGGAGCGATTGAGTCGCTCCAGCAGTTCACTGAGCAAGACCTGCTGCAGCAGCAGGAAATGCTCGCTAATTACGCGGAGATTAACCGCGTGATGAAGGATGAAGAGGTCAGCGCACCTCCCGAATTCTTTACCAGCACTCCAGTGCGTAGGTCTTCTTCGAAATCACGCAAGAAGCATTCTAGAAGCCCTAAAACGAGGAAAGATAAGCCGGCGGAGGTGGAAAAGCCCACCTCAGTTGAACCTCCGGTGGCGCCTCGCGAGCAGGTTCAATTTTCAACTGTTGAGCCTGACTCCAACGTGTCGGATCGAATGGCCGTAGGCGGCCTCGATTCGAACTCCAAGGCGGAGTCGTCCCTCCAGGAGATGATCTCCCAGCTGACCCAGAAAATTGGTGAGCTGGAGATCCTTCAGCGTAAGAGCGAGGCACCTACTGAGGATAAATCCAAGCATAAGGTGCCGCGCGCCGAAGCACGCGACACAGCCGCACCTCGGGAGTCTACTCCTGGACGAGCGGCTGCCGAGAGCTTCTTCCGTCGAGCTCTGCGGGGTGCCCCGTCAGACTCGCGGAAGGGGAAGTCCCCGTGATCCGATGCCGCCGGTGATCCGGACGACAGTTCGAGCTCCTCAAGCTCGGACTCCAGTTCCGACTCGTCTGATGACGACCATACGGGAGCATCGCGACGGGCTTCTAGCCCGCGACTTTCGTCGAAGCGCAAGCGCGGACATGGCCGCAAGCAGCGCATGCTACTCAAGCCGATTCCTCCTTCGAGGTACAACGGCGAGCCTGACTCGAACGCCATTGAGCGTTTCGCGAGAGAGGCTAAGACTTACGTGGAGATGGGGCGCGTTGAGACGGCCAATCAGGTCTATTTCATAGCATATTACCTTGATGGCAAGGCGTTAGATTTTTATAATCAAATTGTTTTGCGTGATCGTTCCGCACCGTGGACTCTCAAGCGGTTCCTTATTGAACTTTTTGAGTTTTGCTTCCCTGTGGACTTCCGCAATAGCCAGCGTAAGCGCTTGAACCGTTGCTTCCAAAATGGTCAACGCGTGGCGGAGCATGTAGCTGAATGGGGTCTTATCTATAATACGATTGGCTTGCCGGATGATCAGGAGAAAGTGGTGAAGCTGTTTAACAGTTTTACATACCCGATTCAGGCCGAAATCCGTCGTAAGGACTTGGATCCTGAAGAGGACTCGTGGGACGACATCATCAAGGCGGCCGAGAAGGCCGAGATCCTTGTTGATCTCGATGCTCGGAATCGTCCCAATGGCGGCGGCACGTCTCGCCGCCAGGAACCTCCTGCGCAACAGCCGAGGCATCAGCCCTCGCCTCGTCCTTCGCGTGGAGGATTCCGTGGCCGCGGTCGCGGCCGCGGAGGGCGTTCGTTCTCTTTGAGGCGCGACGATAACTCGCGTCCGCGAGGAGAAGCTATGCGGACCTCGTCCGCTGGATTGCCTGCGAAAAGCGAACGTAAGTATGAGTCTTTGGCTCCGCAGAAAAAGAATGAAATGCTGGCCAAGGGCCTTTGTTTCAACTGCGGCGAACCGGGACACTTGTCTCGTAACTGCCCCAAGAATCAGTCAGTTCCCTCCAACCGGAAAGGTAAACCGCCTGGGTTTGCAACTCACGCGGTCCACTTCCAGTCGGACTCGAATCGCGACGCGTTGTACGAATCCACGCAGGTGCAGGAGACTTTGCACGTTGGTGCGATTCACTTCGAGTTAGGTGAAGTCGCGGAGGGCGGGGAACCCATGGATAATTTTTCAGGCGGTACCGCTGAACCTCCCACGTTAGAAACATCGAACACGGACTCTACAGAGCCTTGGTCAACAGCTACCGACACAAGTCTTTACGGTTCGACTGACCTGAGTGACTCAGCTTGGGAACGGCTAGCAGAATCTGCGCCTCTTAACCGGATCCGCAACGTTCTGGACTATCCCCCACGCGATTGTGGCAGGTCGAAATGTAGACGCTGCAAGCGCCGTCTACCTCATAATCCCATTGGGGATGTCTACGCTCTCCAAGTGGATGCGATGCTCAATGAGGCACAGCCTTACCCGGGAGATACTCCGCGGGATACTGCCGAGCGCCGGTTCCTGGTGTACGCAGTATCAGAAACTGAGTACGTCGTTATGGACAACGAACGGAACCGGGATGACGAACTTATCCTGGAAGCCTCGCGCCTCCATGACCCCGATTTCATCCCTTCGCAATGGTACGCGGAGGAGTGTGCCAAAGAATTGGGCTTAGACCCATCCGAAGTCCCGGATAACGATTACTGTTATTCCATGGGAGAGCTGCAGGATGTGCACCGCGGTGCCGCCGTCCTGATGCTCCAGAGGCACGAGATGCGTGTCGGGAACCTGCCCGACTGCGATTATATTCGGGTGGACTGTGAAGAGTCTAGTTCGAACTATATCGTAACGAACGTACGGGAAAATCGACGCTTCCGTCTTCCTGCGTGTTTAATGGACAACAGGGATTTTGATCTCACTCACTGGTATGACGAGGCCTTTGTTCACGATGACCTTGGCATAGATGCGGCATGGAGACGGTCCCGCGGAATAGCATCGTCTGACACAGGCAGCGATGATTCTGGTTGGTCTAGTGAATTCATTCAACCTGGTTCAACCGGGCCGTCCAGCATCGGTGATCTAGACAGTGAACATGGGTCCATGCCTTCCCTGCAGAGCGTGCCGCCGACCGAGCCTTCTGAGACTGACTCTAGGCCGTCCCTGCGGGATGTAAGCGACTCTTCTGATGCGGGGCCGGATGACTCTGACTCGGATTCTGACAGCCCGCCGCGCTTTAGCCGCTTCCTGTATGAATTAGACTCGAACGAATCGGATGAAGATGAGTTTAATTATCGTCTACCGGGCATGCTGGATGAGACATTCGAAGACCGTCTTCGCACTTGGTCCCGCACGACCCAAGCAAGCACTAGCAGTGCGGAGCAGGCACACAGATTCCGCAGGACGCACCGACTCGGTGACGTCTTGGGAGCGACGGCTGCGGCCTTGCTGGAATTCTTCCAACCATACCCCGGGGATGAGTTAGTTCCCTGGGGAGATGACCGGCGCGAAGTTACGCGCTTCTCGGTGGAACGTGCTGACGAATTCAGCTACTCCATCAGAGACGCGTACTCACCAGGCGTTGCCACGCCGCTGATGATCGAAAATCTCAGGCACGCGGATTGGAACATGCTGGCTTGGTACGCGAAGCTTCGCGCCCATATGCACGGGATTCCGTACGTGGAGGCACTGCCTATTCACCGATTCCCCATCGAGGAGCTGCTGGGAGATGCCATTCAGCAGTATTTCCGTGACATAGGACGCGACATACCGATGCTCACGGGGGTAGCGGTTGCCAGGATTCCTGTTGAACCCGATGATACCTCTGAGTATGAGAATTCGTTTGGTGAACCAGACGAATACCTCATCTCCATTCCTGTGGGCGAAGGTATTCTTCACGAGCAGGTTTCAGAGGCGACTCTGATGAACCCGCACTTGGACCTGTAGGCTGGGTATTGAAGCGTCAGCTTAAGTGTCTCCGGCGTCAGCGTGACGCGCGAGACCGAGGTGCGCGTAGCGTAGCCGTGGAGTACCTCGGGAATTTATTCGACTTGCCAAAGCCCGATCTGGAGGGCGAGTTCTTGCTGTACTGCGGAGGGGTTCAGATTCCCGCGGATAGCGTGAAGGGACTCGCCCGTACCGCGTCTGCCCCGCGACTAACGAACCGCGTGGTTGCGCGACCGCTCGTTATTGTGGTAAGCGTGAACGGAAAGCCAGCGCGTGCCTTGGTTGATTCTGGTTCTCTTGGGGACCTAATCTCCACTTCGCTCGCGGATCAGCTTCGAGTGAAGCGGAAGGAGCTTGAAGATCCTATAACACTGCAGTTAGCTGTACAGGGATCGCGTTCGAAAATCAACCATTCAACGAACGTAGAGTTTAAATACCAGGATATCTCCGAGGAGCGCAGCTTCTTCATCGCGAACTTGAGCGGCTACGATATGATCCTGGGTACGGCGTGGCTGTTCCAACATAAGGTGAGCATAGGTTTAAATCCGGCTCGTGTTTGCGTAGGAAGCGCTAATGCCTTACCTATAGAAGGTGTTGCCACGGCTCGCGTGTTCACCGGATCTATCGGTCTTGATGCTTCAGCAGTTCAAGCGGCTCGGAACGAGCTAATGGAGTATGCTCAGCCTATCTGCAAGACAGTGGCGGAGACGGGCTTACCACCTTTTCGAGATATTAATCACACGATCCCATTAATCGATGAGGATAAGATTTTACCTTGGAGACCTGCCCGCTGTCCCGAGGCGTTAAGAGAACAATGGGATTTGAAACACCAGACTTACCTCAAGGCTGGTCGTTGGGAAGTAACGAACACGGGCAACACTGCGCCGATGCTGTTAATTCCCAAAGCGAAGTCCAACCCGCCGAGATTGCGGGTGGTTGTTGATCTGCGAGCGCGGAACGCGAACACTCGTAAGATGACATCTCCGCTTCCGGACATGGAGGGTATTTTGCGGCGCGTCGCGCGCGGCAAGTACCGCACCTTAATCGACGGCCAGGACGCGTATGAGCAAATACGGGTCGTACCCGAGCACGTAGCGCGAACTGCCGTTAGTACACCCGATGGGAATATGGTTAGTCTTGTCCTGCAGCAGGGAGACTGTAACGCACCGGCGACTTATCAGTCGTTGATGAACCACCTGTTCGGGCAGTACATCGGTCGCTTTATGGACGTATATCTGGACGATATTATCATTTGTTCCGACTCGCTCGAGGATCACATCAAACATGTGAAGTTAGTGATAGACGTACTGAAGCGCGAGAAGCTCTATTTGAGCGCAAACAAGATTCAGCTCATGCAAGATGAGTTGAATGTCTTGGGACGTGTGGTTGACAACCAGGGAATCCGGATGGATGCTAATAAGGTCGACACAGTCGTTAACTGGAAGACTCCGACGAACCGCGACTTGCTGCGTGGCTTCCTCGGGTCTGTCACCTATCTCGGAGGAGATGTGGCTGACGTCCATATTCCTATAGGTATTCTGCATGAGTTAACGAGCGACTCGGTGCCTTTTCGCTGGACATTTACTCACCAGCGCGTGTTCGAAGACGTAAAGCGATTGGTGGCAGCCCATCGGGACCACCACCGCAAACCACTGGACTACAGCGCGAGCGCGCCGCAGATCTGGCTGGTTACCGACGGATGCAGCTCGGGCGTCTCAGGCGTCGTGTGCCAAGGAGACGATTGGAAGACTGCGAAGGTCGCAGCATTCTTCTCCGCGAAGCTGAATTCTGCGCAGCAGAATTATCCTGTCCACGAAATTGAGATGCTGGCCGGCGTCGAATCGATGCTGCGCCACGCAGACATTCTGCAAGGTTGTCAGTTCATCTGGATAACTGATCATAAAGGCCTGATTCACCTGGTGAATCAGAAGAACTTGTCCGGGCGCCAAGCTCGCTGGATTGAGAAAACATCGAGTTTCAATTATGAGATTAGATATATACCTGGGCCAGACAATGTCCTAGCTGATGCTCTATCCCGCATGTACGCCAATGACGCTCCCGGGACGGTTCGCGTCAGATCTGAATACACGTACCACGATGTTATCGACAATAATAACCTCGATATCTCCTCAATCTCCATGCCAGTTTTTGCTGGGCTTGAGGCGATGGCGCTATCGAGCGAGCGTATAACACGCTCGATGGCGCGTACGTTGGCAAAGGAGGGCGACGCGAAGTCAACCCCAAGCGCCGACTTGAAGTCTGGCGCGGCTGACTCGAAGTCAAGCCCGGCTGACGCGGAGTCAAACCGAAAGAGTTCTGGGTCCGATCCCCGACTGTCCCCAGATGAGGGCGGGGGTACCAACCAAAAACAGAAGAGTTCAAACTCACCTAGACGGAGTACTCGAATCGCATGTGAGAAGCGGAGGCAAAGAGCAAACACCGTTGATGATCAAACACCGCCACACGTCAACGGCGATCCTTCCCCACGCGTGCCTGTCACGGAACCAAACTCCGCCCCCAAGACCAGCTCCCCCGCGTTTACGCAGGCAGACCTCGAATCCGAACTTGAACAGCCTGACCCTTCCCTCTTGAAGGTGGTCAATTCTGGATGGCGAGGGCTGGACTTGGTAAAACTGGTGGCGAACCGATACAGTGAAGATCTGTTCTTCAAGCACGTTGTCGCGGACCCAAAGTCGTTCCGCAACTTCGAGCTGATCGAAGGTGTGATTTATCTTCGCGATAGAGACCACCTGATGCTCTGCGTTCCGCGGATTACCTACGAGGGACGTAACCTTCGTGAGATCGTTGTCTCGGAGGCTCATTCGCTGCTTGCGCATCTTGGGCCTAAGAAGACGCTGGATTACCTTCGAGATCACTTCTGGTGGAAGGATATGGTCGATGAGACGAGGAGTATTTGTGAGTCTTGCGTCACCTGCAAGCTTAGCAAACCCAGTAACCAGAAGCCATATGGCTTGTTACACTCGTTGAACCCACCTCTTGAGCCTTGGGACTCAATCGGCGTGGATTTCGTCGGTCCACTACCGGAATCTAAGAACCGCGACTCGGTTTTTAACTGCTTGGTCGTCGTTATTGATCTACTCACAGGAATGGTTCACCTCATTCCCTCGCGCATTAACTACACCGCGCACCAGATGGCCGAACTAATGTTCGAGCATATATACAAGCTCCATGGACTCCCGAAATCCATCGTGAGCGACAGGGACTCACTATTTACGAGCGTGTTCTGGAAGCGCCTGCACGAGCTTATTGGAGTTCGGCTCCACATGTCTAGTGCGTATCACCCGGAGTCGGATGGTGGAACCAAACGGGCTAACCGGACTGTTACTCAAATGCTTAGGCAGTGTATCGGTCCGAATCAGAAGGACTGGGTGACGAAATTACCCGCGATCGAGTTCGCAATGAATTCGGCTCGTTCGGAGTCCACTGGCTACACGCCGTTCTTCCTCAACACCGGGCAGATGCCCCGCACGCTTCTATGGAACAACGATCGCACCCGCGAGTACCCGGGAGTAGCAAGTTTCGCTCTCCAACGCCGCCTTGCAATTGTGGCTGCACACGACAGCATGCTAGCGGCGCGGGTCAAGCAGACCCGCTACGCTAATCGCAAGCGGCAGCCAGCCCCTTTTGAAATAGGGGACCTGGTGTACCTATCTTCTAAGAACCTCACGTTCGAGAAGGGCCTAGCGCGCAAGCTTATTCCTAAGTTTGTGGGGCCTTACACTATCCTTCGTGATTTTGGCAACTCATCCTTCCAGATAGACTTGCCCGCGACAATGAAGCAGCGTGGAGTACATGATGTATTCCACGCCTCCTTACTTCGGATCCACGTCCCGTCGGACGATCGGCGATTCCCCGGGCGGCTCGAATGTCAGTTAGGGATCTCCTTAGATTCTGAGACTAATGAATGGGCTGTCGACAAGATTGTTAATCACTACGGGCGTCGCACCAAGGCCTTATTCGAAGTGCTATGGAAATCCGGCGACAAGTCATGGATGCCGTATGAACAAGTGAAGCGGCTGCACGCCCTCGCTGATTACTTGGAGACTCTGGACGTCTCCGACGTCTCGGCCCTTCCGTATGGATCAGGGCGACCTCCTATCAGCAGCGAGGAGTTCCATGTCGGATCAGCGATGCTCCACTTCTGGGATTATAAACGCAGTGAGTGTCTTGCTGAGTTTACCCCTACCACCTCGTGTATTCCCTCCATGAGTATCTCCTCCTCCACTGCTCGTTTCGGCCTCTGGGACCTCGAATACGAACCGAACTGCGGCGGCTTGTCTGACCGCTTCCGCGAGTTCAACAAGCTGCACCCCCACTTCCAGCGCCTCGACAATCGCTGGATCAGGTTCACCGACCCGTACGGCGAGAACTACACCCGCCTGTACGACAGCCGCGTCATCAACAGCTACACCAGCTACCAGAAAGCTCTGGTTAACGGCGAGGAGCTGCCGACGGTTGTACCCGCCGGCTTCCACGAGTTCGGGTGGTTGGCGCGCAAGTTTGACGAGGAGAGCGGTATCGGTTGGGCCTACCTCGACTCGGACGGCCAGATGGTCTGGAATCCGAACTTGAACCTCGCGGACGCTGACTCGTGGTGTGTGTTGGACTTCGAGACCACCACTCACGACATCCTCCCGCCGGGGCACGTTGCTGTCTCGAACGCGTTCAAGGCGAACGCTGACTGCCTCGTCCTTAAGGCCAGCTTGGCTGAGTTCAAGTTCACCACTCGTCGTGCGGACGAGAAGGTTCATAAGGCGAAGCACAAGCCGAATGTGGACATTAATAGTCCTCAGACGAAGGTTAGGCTTGCTAATCGCCAGAAGGAGTTGAGGGAGATCCACAAGCAGAAGCTTCGGGACGACGACGCCGCGCAGGAGATGCGCGAGAAGATTCGCGCTGACGAAGCAGCTGCCAACGATGCCGCTGCGAAGGACGCCGCTGCCGCGAAGGAGGGCGCCGCTTCTGGTTCGGGCTCCTCTGCCGCGCCGAGCGGGGAGATGCACGTTGACGGCTAGACGCGCGAGTTGCGCACGCCTGGAGGGCGGATGTAACGGTCCGTTCCCACTATACCTATCTTTTTCAACCACCATCACTCCATCACCTATCCCATCACTCCCTTCCGTTTTATACTTACTTTATCTTGTCTCGCGTCGCTATGTGATCGCTCCACTCTCCCTTTCCAGACTTATTCGATCGCCTACTCGATCACCCTTTAAATACCTTGTTTGTACGTAGATGCACTTTGGTCAATACTACTTACTCGACTTCTTACCGTTGGAACCGACCATCCAACAACCTCTGATCTGAACACCCGTGTGCCGAGAATCGACGTCGACTCCCTAGCCGACACCGCCTCGTCACAGTTGAGCTCTAGGACATGGGAGTTTGCGATAAGAATAATTGATGCTCCCGTCACCGCGCTCGGCGCGTGACTTCGGCTTGACTGCGTAAAATACATTACGTGACTCTAAGTCACACTAAACTATCAGTATCTAACCGTAGATAATATGACCGTATCACAGTGCCCCCCAGTGTGAACTAGAGTTATCATTCATCGTCCGTGTCGTAGAAGTTGTCGTCCCGTTCATACGTTCGTTCAGGCGGAGGCGGAGGGGGAGGTTGCGCTCGAGCGTCGCGAAAGAGCACATCCTGGAATATGTGTTCCTCCAGGGTAAGCCAGGACAAATGTTCGCGCTCCTGTCGCGCCTCCCTTTTGCCAGTCCGATTGTGCCTGCGGATTCTCGGCTTCTTGATCTTGCCCACACGCTCCGGCAGCCCTACGCCGAATCGATGGAAGATCTCCCCTTCCTCCATTACCACGTCTTCTTGAGCCTCAGTGAAACGGCCCAAGAGTCCAGGCGGGGGACCAGCTTCGTCGTCGGCGAAATGGAGAAGGAGGGAGGGCGTATCATCTGTCATCGCGACATCTTCATTCTGACTAGAGGATCACCGAGGAGTCAGAGAACGCGGACTGGGAGATCTCCCGCATTTAGGAACGTAGGTCCGCCTCGGCGACGGAGAACACCTTCGATAGGGCAAGGGAGAACGTCCTCGGTACGAACGAGAGGGACTTTGCCGTCTAGGCAGGGAGCGCGACCGGCTTCGCCTTCTCCGGGAGTATGCGGGCGAGCGTGGTCGGGGTAAGGAGGGCCTTCAGTACCAGTAGCCCTCAATTCCGCTGCTGTTGGCGCGATGGTGGCGGAGTAGACGGTCAGCAAGGAGGAGTAGGGGTCCGTCAGGAAGTGGATGCTCTCAGCTGTCGAGGGGGAGAAGGTAGCTGTCGTTGACACGGAGGAGTAGTGACCCTTCGTCGAAGGGGTGAAGGAGGTCGCTCTCCTCGACGCGGAGGCAATCCACAGCCTCTGATCGGCATGAAGAAAGGTTGCTTGGTCGGCTGCTTGGTCGGCGGATGCTGAGCAGGGAAAGACTTGCGCTTGCTGGGCAGAGGAACGTGGCTCGGGGCGACAGACAGGGGCGGAACTACCGGGCCTTCGTCCTCTGAGCCTCCCGATTCTCCGAGCGACACTTTGGGGTCGCCCTCATTCTCCGTCTCCGTTTTCCAAGCCCACTTGCTGTCGTTGGGCTCGTGGCTCCCGTCTTTTAGAAGCGGCAACTGCTGGGCTCGCGGAGTCTTAGCCACCCGCCCCTTGTATAATGGCTCCGGGTCCTGTTTCCTGTACATCCACCTCGACCTGGGATGGTGGAGATATTTGCCATTGGAAGGATACAGGAACGGCCATGAAGGTACCGGGCGACCGTACTCTTCTCCGTCGTGAGACCGAGAAGGGGATCCAGCGGAGGTAGATCCGTGAAGATCAGCCTACGACGCTTGATTCGGTCAAACCATAATTCTTCCCCCACGACGACATTCTTCCCCTGATTGCGGGCGCCAAGCTCCATCATCGCGGTTAAGTCGCTCTCCTCCTCTTCATCTTCTTCCTCTGGCTCACGATCCTCTTTGCGGAACATCGTCCATTTCCCCTCCCCAACCGCGGCTATCGGCGGCGGGCGCAACCAGGCTGCTCGATTGGGAGCCACATTTACCAACTCGCCGTCAGCAAGGCTTGGTAGAGTAGGGGCGTCTTCGCAGGGAAGTCTGACTCGTATGCGGCGAACCGTCGCTCTGTGTCCGCGATGAAGTCCGTGGCCCCCGGCCCAAGGTAGCGATCAGGCGTCCTTTGACGGAAGTCTCGTACAATGCATGCTCGTAGGGCAAGATTTTGTTCTTCGAGAGTTCCGGGGTCGTGGAGGACTTCGCGGGGAATCCTTTGACCATCGGGGAGTTCAAGCTGCCAGCTTAAACTCGACCCTTCGCGCTCCCGCGGCTGCCGATAGACGAGAGAGCGGGGAACAGGGTACAGTTCCTCCGGTGTAAAGGCTTCTGGGTGGAGGCCATCCGCGCCTCTCAGGAGCAGTCGGTCATGCTCATTGCCGATCTTGTCCGTTAGTAAGCGGATGTCGGTGCGGCTTAGGGGATCCGAGATGGCATCGGCGACAAGTTTGTCGCTGCAGAAGGCGTGGATGACGAAGCAGGGGACATGAGCCATGGTGAGCAACCAGTGGATCGTCTCCTCTACTCCTCCGTTGATCCATACCCCGATGTAGTCCTCATCCGCGGGTAGTATGCACACGTCGCACTGGACAGTGAGAGGAGGCCGACTAATCAGCAGCTCGACCATGTCAAGCCATGCTCGTTGCTCCCGAATTCCGCGTTGACAGGCGGCTAGCTTGTCTACGGTGACCTCGTAAGAGGTTATCGCGCCTAGGCTTTAACCTGCCCCGAGGTCGGCCAAGTAGGCCGATGTTTCACGTAGTCCGGGAACAAACCTTAAATTCTCGGAACGTTGAATGCTACTTGGCCGAGGATGTCGTTGAAGCGAATCGACAAGTCCCGCAGGTAGGTAGGGTTGAGCCGCCCATGGCCGCCGGCGAGGACGGGATTGTCCCAGACGGAGTACACTGGGGTGTACTCGACGTCCGTGACACTGCACCGGCGTTCGCGTCAAATAAAACCTAGCCAGGGTCGGTTTTTCTGAAGGTTTGGGGCGCCTTCGTAAAGTCGCAAGGCCCGCCTTGGCCATCGCATCGCCATTGACTCAATTCGACCAGAATGGGGACTTGGCCCGGGAGGGCGTACACTCCGGGGTAGTACGGGTCCTGGGTTGAGTTGGGACTCCATACGAGGAACCGTCGGTCGGCGATAGCGATGAGCCGGGAATGGTAGAACAGGATTTGTGGAAGCCGAAACTTCAAGGCGTCATCGATCTGGGACGGGAGCCGGTCGTAGCCATGGTAGCTGTGAAGGCACGGAGTGGAGAAGACTCGCGTCTCCAATTCAGGCTGATCGACGTCGATTGCGTTAGAGACGTTGGCCATGTCGGCATCCATGATGGACAGATTAGCGCGGAGTCACTTCTTGGACTACAACGCGCGGGAGTAGTTAGCGAGTAAGGATACTGTAGTCGATTAGAGCCCTCGGCTTGGAGTCGCAGGAGCGACTCGACAAGGACCGGGGCTGAAGGAAGGTAGTGGTCGGTGAGAAACGACAGGACAAAGAAAAAATGGAAAATAAACAGAGAATAACAATCCCACAAGTCGGATCAACCGAAAGATAAGATAAGCGGCTGGCCGCTATAGGCACTTGAGGGTAAGGTATTCCTGGCGAAGAACAGGGGTGTTGCGCAAGTCGTACTCAGAGATCCAAGAGTCCTCTGACGGGCTGTAGCCCCTCCATCGGACGAGATACATGCGGCGGTTGCCGTCCGTGCATTTCGCCAGTCGATGTCCCAGGATAGCCTCGACTTCGTACTCTTCAGCCGCATTTAGAAGATCGCGGGTAGGCGGCAGGGTAGTACGTTCGCCGAACTTCGGGTCGGACTGATGGTACTTGCGAAGATGAGAAAGATTAAAGACAGGATGCATGGGGTAGTTGTCCGGTTGTAACGGGGTTACATCTCTGCTATCCCACTTATCTCCATTCTCGCAACCATTCCGCCAAGCGGCACATTTACTTACATACACATTCGTTACATCAGCAAAAAACCACATGTGTACATAGCACACTATAGCCAGCATACCTGGGATAGCATGGTAGCTATGTCCCTAGTCTGTAGCTCCAAGCGCGAGCTATAAACTGCTATAGAGTGCTACAAAGCTGACAATAGCTGCATAGATCGGTCGCTACATAGCACTTGATACCAGTCAATAGTTGTCGGTAGTTGTCGGTGGTCCGTAAACTTACGGTTGCTTACGGGGGCACGAAAGGAAGGAAATAAGAGCAATATGCATTCGATAGAGTAAATAATACAAGGGGATTGGATGCTCGTGCATCGGCTGTACGAACCACGTACACGACGGCAAGCCCATCCACGATGCAGGATGCGGCGCAGCCGATGTAAATGATTAGTCAGGGACAGACAAGGATAGGTAATGAGTACGCACCTGTTCCACGTCAGCTGCGCCCGCGCATGATTATGTAGTGTTAGCCTTGCAATCCAACAAGCTCGAACACAGGAGTAGTGTCACTATAATGCGTGCGGAGGTCGTCCTAATTGCCGTTTGCACCTGCAAGTCTTTGTGTTCGAGCTTGAGGTGTGGTGGCGCCACAACATGGATGTGCTTGTGCTGACAACGATTGCGCAGGTCTTGATCAGCTTGTTAAGGAGCCAGCCTTGAATGAGCCTTGGGTCTTTGACGAGCTGACCTTGAGAGCCAAGAGAGAAAGTCGATGAAGCTTTGGACTTGCTAGTGTGCGTTTGACGGTGCCTTGAAATTTTAGGGGACGAGAGCTTGAGGCCTTGAGCAATGTATATACATGAAGGACTGGCCAACCAGCATGCCAGCGCGCGATTTTGCAAGGCAAAAGGCAAGCGGAGGTGGTGGTGAGAGGGAAGAAAGATGGGATCAAAATCCAAGAGGTGAGTGATCGGAAGATCCTGTCCTCTGATGTTCAAAGATTCGTAATCTCCGATCATCTCGCGCCGATTCGGCTTCGACCGGCTGCTCAGCGCGACTAGGGAAATTGCGGCGGCCAACGTTCCAATGGGAGAACATCGGCGCAAGACCCTTATTATAGACATGTTTTATGAACTTCAAGCATCGTGGACATTCCACCTCGCATGTTCCAAGTTCGCGATCCCCCTTTTCGGGGTATGCTGCTTCGTTTTCGTTGTCGTAGCCCAAGAAGTATTTTGAGATGTGCTATCATTATTGACAGAAGCGGAGTTCTATGTCGATTGCAGAGTTTAGAGACGCGAGAGAGGGACGCGTCGAGGCTGGTGGAAGGTCAGGTGATCGTTAGGGCTCTTTTATATGGCCAGTTACCGCCTTGGGGCCTTGCCGACGTTTCCATGCCTTCCAAGGGCTTATCTCACCATGTATGTTTCGCGCGCTTTTGGTGATGGTGGCGGCTGCCAGTGATGGCCTTCAGCTGCCGCCGATGACCACTGTTTGCTCTGACCAAACACTTTCCCGATTTGGGGGTGGGGTGGGGGTCGTGGGAAGTTGACCAACATCGGTTGATCGCTCACCTCTTGTCAAAATCAACCATCGAGCGGAAACGTGATGCGAAAAGATGATGCGCACGGACCAGTTGATGGCGGACTTCCAGATGGGCTTCGATAACTTTCCGCTTGAATGATTCACACCCTTCAACCAGCCCAAGAAGATCAGTGGCATGTACGCCGTTCACCGCTCCTCTCGTGCTCAGCATCTTAACACTGCTGTTGTTTCCATCGAGCATCTTGTCCGCAATTACATTTGATGGCGAAGGCCGGGGTCAACATCGATCGGACATGGACGACTGATAATGTTGACCAGGAGAAAGCCTGCTACTTTTACTTCAACACTTGCATTAAATTTAGACACCTTCGCTCGAGATAGACATGTTTAAATTCATTTCTCTTATATTTACCGCTCTTTTAGATGTGATCTGCATATTTTTTAGCTCGCCCTTATATTGACTGTGCACATAAAATATGGGTAATGGGTACAGTACACATGATTCTTGGCGTGATTTAAATTTAGAGCCCTCGTACTATAGACATGTTTCGAATTCGACTCAAAGTCTTAGAGTAGAATTGATCTGTGGGCACTGCCACAAGAATGCGCGCTTAAATGGTGCATGCTCTGGCAGTGCACTTATTTCAATCTTTCCAAGCTTCGCCCAATAAACAGATATTTTCAAGTAATATAACTCGAGTTTACTGTGCCGAAAAAAAAATTGAGTGAACCATAGCCAATCTCTTAAGTATATAAGGCTCGCGGACCACACAATAGCTCATGCTCAGAGCTATATTGAGGTATGTAGCCCGGCACAGAGCTATAGTCATCTCTATACACCCTGTATGTTGCTACTTGAGCACTGTAGAGCTACAGATCGTGAGCCAGAGCTATGGGTGCTATAAAGTGCTATTTTCGGCTACATATCCGATCGGGCCACTATTCCCCATAGAGTTTTTCCTGATGTACCTCCCCGCTTATCTCTATTCTCACAACCATGCTGCCAAGCGGCACGTTTACTTACATACACATTCGTTACCACGTGATACACTGTACAGTGTTTAAGGGAGTGCTCCGGTTTGCCGGCTGTCATCTGACATCCACCTACCATTGCACTCCTGAGTTCTTCCAATAGATCTTGGGCTAGTTTAACTCGGGTGACTTGTTAAGATACATAACTGTCATGCGTTTGTTCGAAGCGTCTCGAGCGGGGTGTATTCGGCAGTCATCTGCCTATCCACTCGCAACTTATAGCGAATGGGCTGAGGTATCCCGGCGAGGAACCTCTGATTGAGTACGAATTCTCCAGGTATGTGAGCCATTTGATTCGCTCGTTTGATTAACATTTCGGCGAAGCCTTCGGGGCCCACGGCGTCAAACGCGACGGTGGCACGTTGGGCGTTGGAGGTGGTGACGAAACACCGATGCAGCGCACAAAGCGCGTCCGTAAACGTCATCGGCTCGGACTCCGAGAAGTGAGCGCTGTTCACGGACTGGATATACCAATCCAGTGCGTTCCCCGACAGGTGCTGTTTCAGCATGGTGAGCCGGAAGTTATCTATCGCGGAACCATATCAACCTTCACATTCACCAGCTCGAACGTCATATCGAACAAATGCTGGGCTCCTCAAGATTATTTGACGAAGAATTGACACGTCGAATGCTGGCCCGAGAGGCGTACGCCCTAGCAAGCCCCTCACGGCCTATTCCTGGACCTAACCCTCAGGTGCTCATAACCCACGCCGTCGAGACCCCCACCGCGCTGGAGGAAGCACCGGGTGATAATCACCCCGAGACTCCTCCTCCCTCGATAGGGTCTTCACCCCCGCCTAGTTACCCCGGGACCCCGGAATCCAATGGATCTGAGGGCCTATGGGACCGTGTCTCGGACATTGACGCGGCGGTGAACACGGCCCAAGAGTTATCTGGTGATATCCCCATGGTGTATATCATCAGCGATTCAGAGGACGACTCCCTCGTGGACAATTCCTCGACTCGCCATCAAATATTCACTCACCGAGTCGAGCCCACTAAATCGACCGAGCGTATATCTAACGTTCGGCGGTCGGGACCTGTTAACACTATTGGGCTATTGGATCAGCCCCAGCGTGTCCGATCAAACATGGCATGCTTAGCCGCTATGGTAAAAATTGGCGGGGCCGAGGCATATGTGCTGTTCGACTCTGGAAGCAACACGGATTCCATTACTCCGGAATACGCAAAAGCATCTGGATTAATTAATATCCGACTCGCTGAGCAAGTCACGTTGCAACTGGGCTGCATTAACAGCAAATCCAAGATCCTGTTTGGTACCTGTGCGCCAATTGACTTCGGCGGCATCAAGGGCCATCTTTATTTGGATCAAGTTAACCTGGATCGCTATGACGGGATAATTGGTACCCCGTTCATGAACCGCCATGGAGTCGTGCTGGACTTCGGCGCACGGGAAGTCCGATTCCCTGGAGGTCAAATTATCAAGGCTATGTCCTCCCTGGAGGAGGCCTCGGTCCTCCAAGATCGCCACCCCTGGGTGGGCCTCTCCGCTCCGCGGGGTAATTGACTCCCAACGGCTCCTGCGATCTGTCCTGTGCTTCCCGATATAACTCCTTTTAATACTCAGTTAGGTGATGTCTTCACCGCTCCGCCTGCCATTACAATCCCAATTAATTCATCATCTCATCCCCCTCCTCTGTCATCTGGATCTCCGATAACCATCGAAGAAATAGATGACGAGAACGGGGCTGAGCGATTACCCACTCTTCCTGCAAATTATCCATTTGTCCTCGAACTCGAGTTATCATTTACGGATGGGTCCTCTGTACCCATCCCTTCTTTTACATCACCGACCCTGTTCGCAGATGAACCTGTATGCTCCATTGAGCCCGATCAACTTCTCGACTACGAGGAAGATGATGGGTATGATCGGGAACTGGGAACCTTATCTCCTTATCACTTCAATATTCAACACTCGCGATATGGGTCATTTTCTGAGAACCGTGCACATCGGTTATCTCAAATTCTACCGGGGCTAATTCCCCGAGAAGTGATTTCCTGTCACTCCTCCAGCCACCCTCTGTACTGGACTGGAGAAGACGATGTCCTTGGTCTCTGCGACGAAGCTCTGGATGCCGCTATTGAACTTGTTAGTATTCGTAGTGCCCAAGTACTTGACATGGAAGTCATGGAGCGACCTGATCGCATAGACGGACTTCGCGCCAAATGGTTCGCATCCTGCGAAGATCTCATGGGCCCAATTCCCCTCCGCCTTCCTCCTCTACGGGTGATCAATCACGAGATTAACTTGGTTGACGAATCTGCTACATACAAATACCATATGCCTCACTGCTCGGATGCTCTGCGCCCTAAACTGCGTGAAAAGATCAACCGCTATATTGAGGCTGGGTGGTGGGAAATGAAACCTGTTCCTCAGGCGGCTCCTCTATTATGTTTACCCAAGAAAGGAGATGGCCTTCGAACAGTAGTCGATGCTCGGCAGCGCAACGACAACTGTGTTAAAGACATAACTCCTTTCCCTGATCAGGATAATATCCGGATGGATGTAGCGCGTGCTCCCCACCGTTCCAAAATTGACATGTCCGATGCCTACGAGCAGATTCGTATTGTAGACTCTGACGTGTGGAAGACCGCTTTTGCCACACCATTTGGAACGGCTGTCTCTCATGTGATGCAACAAGCACGGCGGACAATCAACTGTCATCTGCGGTCCGGACGGCGACTGTCATCCGACGGCTAGCTGTACTGTCATTTGCATAAAGCCGGCCACTTACCCCTTTAAACAGGTTTCGGGCTGTCCCGTGGCCACGCTGCAGCCTCGTGTTTTGGAGGTTTTTGTCTGAATTTTCTTTGTATGCACATTGACACAATAAATGGAATTGGTTTGCTCAATTTGTCTGAATCTTTCGAACAAAGCCTTAGATAAAATGTTATGTACTACATCGAAATTATTTATGTTAATATATCGTAGTCTTCCAAGTTCGTCGTATAGGAAAACAAATACCTGCGACGAGGCGACAGCAAGAAAAACAAATTATGTACTACATCGCGACTCTGGAGTAGACACCAGCGCATCAGTGAGAAGTAAGAGAAAATAGAAAAGATACTCACTCGTCCACCGGCCAGCCCAAACACCGGAGATAAAAACACGACGACACACGAAATTCCAGCCCGACCCCCACAAGCGTGAAAGCCAAATTTTCGGTATGACAGACGCCACAGAAGTGGCATTCTGAAGGTAACATCCATGTCCCCAGGAGTTTGAAGTGGAGGTGGATCAGCGCCTCTGGGTAAAGGTAAGTAATTGCCCGGACCTTTGGTGAGATCGTACTTACCAAATTTCGCAGCATACGGAACATTACAATAAGCCCACCAATCCTGTCGCTGGCCCCGACACTTCCATAACCACTGGGCCCAGCGCTTCCAAGGATGCTTGGAGCCCCCGATTTTTTGCCATCCGTATCTGTGCCCGTGCAAGGGCGCGGCGCGTGCGACGATTCAGTTGATCCGCCAGGATGTCAAAGACGTAAAGGGCGCCCGGTTTGTCGAGTGCCGACGGAGGCGCAAGGATCGCCGCCTCGAGTGCGGGGTGCAGCGGTGTGACGGCGGGGAGCTGTCCGAAATATTAACATAGATAATTTCGATATAGTACATAACATTTTATCTAAGGCTTTGTTCGAAAGATTCAGACAAATTGAACAAACCAATTCCATTTATTGTGTCAATGTGCATACAAAGAAAATTCAGACAAAAACCTCCAAAACACGAGGCTGCAGCGTGGCCACGGGACAGCCCGAAACCTGTTTAAAGGGGTAAGTGGCCGGCTTTATGCAAATGACAGTACAGCTAGCCGTCAGATGACAGTCGCCCTCCGGACCGCGGATGACAGTTGATTGTCCGCCGTGAAGGTGATTGTAATGCTCCGGCTACGTTCCAACGGCTCATGACCTGGATCTTTTGGGATGTACTCGGAGATTTCATCCACGTATACTTGGATGATATATTTATATTCTCTAACTCTGTCGAGGATCACGAAGCCCATCTTACCCTTGTATTCAACCGACTGCGGGAACAAAAAATGTACCTCAGTCGCAAGAAGTGCGATCTTTACTCTAAAGATATGGACTGTCTTGGCCACCGGATTGACGACCGCGGATTACATGCGGATGAAGACAAGATGACCAAAGTCCTAGACTGGCGCTCGCCTCGATCGCATACCGAGGTATTACGACTACTAGGTCTCATACAATACCCGGCCAACTTCTTACCTGATGTGGCACATTATACTTCGCCACTAGAAGAAATTTGCCGTGGTGGACAACCATTTGTATGGCGGTCGTTTCACCAACTCTGCTTGGCTCGAATTAAGGCAATCGTGAGGACCCCAATCCTCCGATCTATTGACCCGCATAACTCGGATCCTATCTGGGTTATCGGGGATGCCTCCGTTGTCGGCATTGGAGCCATGTACGGCCAAGGCCCGGAATGGCAAACCTGCCGCCCTGCCGGATTCATCTCTAAGAAGTTTTCCCCTGCTCAGCGTTCTTGCAAAACCTACGAGCAAGAAGCCTTAGCCATGATCGAAGCGCTCATGAAATGGGAAGACAAGCTGCTTGGGAGACGAATAATACTCGTCACTGATCATGAACCACTGGAGGCAATTAAAACTGCTGCCCGGAACAGTCTGAGTGGCCGTCTCATCCGTTGGGATGAGTACCTGTCCCGCTTTGACTTCGAGGTCAAACACGTACCCGGAAAGGATAATAAAGTGGCGGACTGCCTCTCCCGTTACTACGAGAATGACACCGTCACCGACGTGTATGGCCCGTACGATTATGTACGTGCGGATGTCCGATTAGACCCCGGACTAGAAGATTTAACCCGATTACGGGTCAATGAGCTCCGGGCACTGGCCCCTGGTGAAGTCGCATTACTGCGCGAAGGGTTACCGATCCACTTGAGGACCGTATAATTGAAGCTGTACTGTTGGAAGAACACAGTGAGCAGCTTGCGGATCAGGATTTGACCGAACGGCCATCTCCTTGGAGGACTCATTAAAGTCGCGCGAGAAACATGTGACCAGGATAGAGGGGAACTCTGATTTCCTTGATGCCATCCGAGCCGGATATCCTCTTGACTCTATCTTCTCGAAAGTTCTTGAGGCTCCCGAGGCACATCCCCATTTCAAATTAACCAATGGACTCATTTATGCCCGCAATTCCCAAGGACAGTATTGCCTAGGCATCCCTCGGAATGCCAAGTTGAAGGGCCGACGCACGCTCACGGAGATTGCCATGACCGAGTCCCATACCACTTTAGGGCATTTTGGAGATGACAAAACAGCGGCTTACATCCGCCGATGGTACTGGTGGACAAAAATGGGCCCCGATATCGCTAGACTCTGCCTCACTTGTGGAGCATGCAAGATGGCCAAAAGCGAAAACCGTGCACCGGCAGGACTACTACACTCCATGCCCATCCCAGAGTATCCCTGGGATTCAGTGGGGATGGACTTTGTTGGTCCCTTCCCTAGTTGCCTCGGGTATAATTATATGCTCGTGGTGATTTGTTGGCTCACAAGCATGGTGGCTTTAATTCCCATGAAAGTCACGGACACATCTTCCGATGTCGCATAGCTATATCTAAGGGACATAGTCCGACTTCATGGATTTCCTCGATCCATAATCTCGGATCGCGATTCGAAATTCACTGCAAAGTTTTGGCAGGAGCTGCACCGACTTACCGGCTCTAAACTGAATATGTCAACCTCTTTCCATCCGCAAACAGACGGCGCATCTGAACGCGCGATCCGCAATATATCCCAGATCCTCCGCGCTCTGGTCGATCCCACTCAGAAAGATTGGGTATTTCTAGTACCTATGGTCGAGTTTGCTATCAACTCCAGCATTAGTGCCTCAACTGGGTTCGCACCTTTCGAACTCAATTACGGATATGTTCCCCGAATGGTGAACGTAACCGACACCCCCACGGAATATCCGGGTGTTCGCGACTTTGTGGAGAAGGCTCTGGCCAATTTAACTGTCGCCCACGATGCAATAATTGAGGCACGAGTCCGTGCCACTCACAACTCCAACAAAGGGCGCTCGGTTGAAATTCCGTATGCTGTGGGGGATCTGGTGTATCTATCCACCAAAAACCTAAACCTCCCAAAAGGACGGGCACGTAAACTTGCGCCGAAATTCATCGGCCCTTATGCCATGATCAGCTCTCACCCGGACACTTCAACCTATAAGTTAGAGTTGTCGGAGGACCTGAAGAAGCGAAAAATCCACGCTGTATTCCACGGTGCCCTACTACGTGCGCACCAACCTAAGGATGAGACTATATTCCCGGGTCGCGAGGCCCAAAAGTTCTATGACTTCGGGCAACCAGCTGATCAAGAATGGTTCGTGGACGAAGTCGTTACTCACCGATGGACTGGGCGGACTCTGAAGTTCCATGTTAAATGGACCGCAGGTGATTACACCTGGGAGACCCCTAAGGCACTCGACGACTGCCAGGCACTCGACGACTATTTCGAGGCCCACGGAGTAACCCGTTGGCAGGATCTGTCAAAGGTTTGATCCGACGGCTTCTCTCGGAACATCGCACCGTGCAATCCGAGTTCGCCGTGACATCAGTGGGAAAGTTCTTTCCCCCCCTATACGCTCATGCTTCAGCATCAAGTTTCAGGACGTAGCCGCCGCGACTATTCGGCTCGCCTCATTTACCTCAAATACTGGCGCCGCTCTGTCGCTACGACAAAACAAAAAGAATAAAACCCCCATCTTCTCGCATTTAGCAAGAAAACAGCAAAAACTCGAGAAGCATGTCTAACCCAGACCCCTGAATTTACACCGCCAGCGCCGTAGTCGCTGGCGAGTACTTCTACCGTGACCTAACTCGAGGCGCGGTCGCGGCGGACGGAGTTACCTTCGTACCGCCGCAAACCGCTCCCACGGACGCTGCACTACTGGCAGCGTACTTCGACTCGGCGCCGCCTCAGTCGGCGCAGCCTCAGGGCCCCCAAAATGCGTCGCGCGGCTCCTCCCGGGGCTGGGCCAACGCTCCTGCGCCGCCTACGTCGACGCAGTCTCATGGCACGTCCCGGAGCCATGCTAACGCCGATGCCTCGGGATCGCACTCTCGCTATCCAGGCCACCGCCAACCGCCCTCTCCGGCTCATCGATACTCGCGCCGCTCGCCGTCGCCACGCGATCACTCGCGGCGCCCTCCCTCGCCGCCTCGCCGCGATGCGCATCGCAACTACAGTCCACAACGGTGGACACAAGTCGAGTACCGCGGAGGACGCTCTGAAGCGCCGCTCCGCAGGTACGACCCTGTGGGCCCCCCAGTTCGGGCGCGCGGGAGCATTCCCGGGACCTTTGTTCCCGGTCGTGGCCATCGCGGGCTCGGCGTCAGCCAGGCGCCTGTTCCGGTGTTTCCGCCGCCTGGGCCATTTGTCGCGATTCCGCTGCCGGACGTGACTACGGCTGAGCGCGACAGCAACGGGCACCCGTTGTTTCCAATACCCGATGACAGAAGTGACTTCGTCGGGTCAGACGACACGGAGGCTGCCACGCAGCACACCCAGAATTGGGTGACACACGACGCCGACCGTATTCGTGCGGCGGCTCGCCGTAGTGTTCATCCTAAAACACGCAAGCCCACCGCTGCCGACCCCGCAGCGCTTGGCGTCTGGATGCTGCTCAATATCGAGCGCGTCGCGGACGCTGAGAATCTGCTACAGTGGGCGAGCAGCGGCTGTCCGTATGCATACGCAAAAGTCCTACATCTACAGCAGTGGTACGGATTGCGGCCGATGCTGCAGCGCAGTGCGGGATTAGGCGCCGTTATGGCGAAGCAGCAGGATGCCCGGAGGGGTTACCTCATGACCACGATGGGTGCAATACCCCCCTCTCAGTCCCAGCGCCGGCGCGCCGCTGCAACGGATACGATCGCCATGGTCGCCATTGCCACGGCTCCAACCGCTCCCGTCGCCACCGTCGACGAAGAGATGCCGCAGGCACCTGCGGAACCGACGGTGGACCCGCGCATCGCAGCATTTCGCCCCGCATATCTCGGAGCATCGCCGCCTGGCATCGACGAGGGCTCGGTTAACTCCCGAAGCACTATCAATGCCGCGGTCGACCACTGGCGAAACATTCCTACAAGCCACTGGTTCCGAGGGATGCGCAACACTAAAAAGGAGTACCCATCCGCCATACACGACCAACCTCTAGTAGACGACGTCCGCGCTGCCCTTACGCTCCTACTCTGGGCTCCGGTGACAGACGCAGGTGGCCCTGGTACCGACTCTAACACAGAGTTCATTGAGACTTGTATGGACATGTTCTCGTGCCAGGGCCTCTACGCCATGTACGTACGCGAGGGGGAGTACCCCTTCGAGATCTACGGGCCGGAGCACTACAACTTCGTCACCTCGTCGACCAGCTGGGCACACGCCGCCTGCTGGTGGAGTGCACATGGCCTCGCCCCCGGTACAGCAGACGAGGCGGCCATGGAGTCGTTTGCGTGCTCATACCGCAATCAGCCGCTTGGTTTGGCACCATGGAACACCAACTGGACTGAATATCCCACCGGCGTCGAGTGTATGGGCTCACTCGACAAGAAGGAAATTATTCCTTGGGCTCAGTTGGAGTTCCCGGCATTGTGCTCCGGTCTCAATTCCCTGTACCCGCGGCACCCGGGGGCGTCTTCATGGGCTGGCGAAATAAGCACTTAACAAATTCGGACGCGCATGCTCGTCCAGAGGGGGGGGGTGTAACGGGGTTACATCTCTGCTATCCCACTTATCTCCATTCTCGCAACCATGCCGCCAAGTGGCACATTTACTTACATACACATTCGTTACCTCCCCGCTTATCTCCATTCTCACAACCATGCTGCCAAGCGGCACGTTTACTTACATACACATTCGTTACCACGTGATACACTATACAGTATTTAAGGGAGTGCTCCGGTTTGCCGGCTGTCATCTGACATCCACCTACCGTTGCACTCCTGAGTTCTATCCAATAGATCTTGGGCTAGTTTAACTCGGGTGACTTGTTAAGATAAAACTCCACCCTCATTACACCGGTAAACATAGCCAATATACTAGGGGATTAATTCGCTCCATGACTTCAAAAGGTCTGATAGTCCTTTGAATAAGCTTCTTGCCCATGCCTTGCACATCCACCAACTTGAGAGTGTGAGGGTTGACTAGAGCGAAGTCACCCGGCTTCAATTCCTCGACCACGCGTCTCTTCTTGTTGTACGCGCGCACCTGCCGTTCTTGTCTCATGCCGTCTGGCGGTGAAGCTCTAGAATGGCGATATAGTCTTCGGCCTTCTGACTAGCGAGGAAAGGGCGACCAACAGGATCTCGGCTCGGTACGAGTATGCTGGTGGTGGTGCAGGGGTGGTAGCCGAGAAGAAGGAAGTCGGGAGAGTATCCAGTTGAGCTATACACAGCCGAATTGTATGTGTGGGCAGCCTCACTGAGCCAACGGGCCCAGGAGGTCCTATCCGTCACGACATAGGCGCGAAGCATTTGCTCAATAGTGGCATTCAGGACCTCTGTTTGCCCGTTGGTTTGAGGATGATGCGCGGAAGACAGTGCCATGTGTCCGCTGTAATCTTCTAGCACCGAGCGCCAGAAGGCCGTCGCCCATTGCTTGTCCCTATCGGCGATTATTCGCTCAGGGAGCCCGTATACGTTGACTACCCGCTCCACTATGATCTTGACGAAGCCTTCTTGCGAGAGCTTGTCGTGAGTGGGGATTATCAACACATACTTTGTAAGCTTATCCACGATCACCAGGATCGCCGTGTACTTCAAAGCTCCAGAGGGCGGCAAGCCCATGATAAGATCCAGCGAAATCGTGGCAAATGGTTGACTGGGGATGTGCGTGGGTTGCAGCCCTCCCATCTGAGCTCGGTGATCGGCTTTGGTCTTTTGACAAACGTCACAAGAGGTGACGAACTCCTCCGCATCGGGATTCATCCGTGGCCAGTAGAATAGCTCCTTGAGTCGAGCCTGGAACCGTTTGGTGCCTTCATGGGCACTTTTGTGCGGAGAGTCGTGGACCCAGCTCAGGATGAACGGGACCTTACTCTCTGGAACACACAGTCTCGGATTCCAGTCCGCGTCTAGGAAGTACAGGAGACCGTTCTGGCCTTTCTGGAATCTTGAGGGAGTAAGCACGACTTCGGGGTTTGGTAAAGCATCCACGTAGTGACTTTGGAAGAACATGTCCGTTCGATAGCTTTTCGCAAAGTCTTTTAAGAACTCAGGGTCGGCGGCGAATAGAATGTGAGAGCGGGCTTCCCAATTCTCCTCAAGAGAGTCAGTAGGGGGCTTCACTCCAACAGGATAGGTCCAATGGTCTCCGAGGGGAAAAGGCAAGACATCCTTCGCAGAAGCCTCACCTCCAGGGAGGGGCTCGACTGCAGTGTCGCCAGCGAGAGTAGCTTCCGGGGTCTTATCGGCATCCTTGGCTTGTTTCCGAGTCAACACAGGGTAAGCTTCGAATTTAGATACTATGTCGTCCCACCACATGACTGTGAACGCGGCCCTTTGTGCTGGGGCATCGGACTCGTGATCTTTGGCATCTTGAGCCAGAGTCTGCTTGTTGTCGTCCGGGATTATGGGGACTATGTCATCCCTTGGAGGCGAACTATGCGGCGGTATTCTGGGTAAGCACGAGAGAGGGTCGACGTTGGAATGAATGCGTCCGGCACGATGAACAACTTTGAGCCCGGGGTACGCAGCGAACACCGCCCCCCACGCCGCAAGTCGCCGATTTGCATTCTCGTAAACTCTAGCCCACTATAACGCCGCGTGGTCGGTGACTAGAATAACTCTCTCCCCTTCAATGAATGGCTGGAATTTTATGAGAGCTTCCTTGGCGCCCAGCGCTTCCCGTTCCGTTGCGCTGTAGTTCCTTTCAGCCGGTTTAAGAGAGCGGCTCCAGTAGGCAATGACCCGTTCAACATGTACTACCGTGTCGTCGAACACCGGAGCCCACTGGTCCCGGACCGGTAGCTCAATGATGTCGTCGGTGAGGTTAACGAATAGCCGCGGAACGGGCAATTTCGCCTTCCAGGCCACTTCGAGACGGGCATAAGTAGTGGTGCCCTTGAGATCCTTAATCGCGATGGGCTGCACCTGCTGCAAACTCGAGCCCATAGCGTAGTCCGACGCGTCCGTGTACAAACGATAGGGGCGACCTTGGATTGCATGCCCAAGTACTGGGGTGCTAGCGAGCACGTCCTTCGCCTGTTGAAACACTACTTCATGCTCCGCCTTCCACTCGAACTTCACGCCCTTCTTAAGTAAAGAGAAGAGCGGAGCGTGATGTAGGCATAGAATGCGATGTATGCGGCGAAGTAGACACACATTCCCAAGAATTTCTGAAGATCGGAAACATGCGTGGGCCGGGCGAGATCCTGGATTGCTGCAACCTTTTCCTTGTGCATGGATAGCCTGAGTCGCGAGACTTTATGTCCAAGCAGGAGAATAGATGAGTAGCCAACAAAGCATTTCGTCGGGGACAGCGTAATGCCGGCCTTAGCAATCGCGCCCAGCACTTTATCCAAGTGCACAATATGCTCCTCCCAACTCTTGGAGAAGACTACAATGTCGTTGATGTACACCAAGGTGAAAAGCCAGAGGAACGGAGCTAGAACGCCTTGCATCACTCTTTGAAAGATTGAGGGCCCATTTCTGAGTCCAAGCGGCATGCGTCGGAATTGCCAAAGACCTTGATGCGATCGGAAGGCCGTTTTCTCCTTAGCTTCATCTGCCATTTTGAGCTGAGTGAACCCGAAGAGAGCGTCGAACGAGGATAAAATGTGAGCCCCACTCAACGCCTGCAGTATTTTGCTCTGCCGCGGAATGGGGAATTCGTCAGGAATCGTTCGTTCAGTTTGCGGTAGTCAATGACTAAACGTGGCTTGCCATTCCGGTATACAACTACGCAGGGGAAACCCCAAGGGCTCACTGACGGCTCGATGACTTCTGCTTCAAACCAAGCATCCATTTGCTTGTCGATGACTCCCCGCTTTTCAGGCGAGGCGCCGTACATCGGCATGGAAATAGGCTGTGTATCCGGTTTCAGGGGAATGGGAACCTTCGTGTCGACATGACCTAGCCGCCCCCCTACTCCGAAGGCAGCCGCGTTGTGTTGTATCCTCCAATGGCTTGACTTGCTCCTTAGGAATATCGGGGCCCCAGTTTACTAAGGTGGAGACATCTACGTCGGGGAGAGGATTTTCCGGGACGGCCGTAGTTTTAGGTCCCCAGGACTCATCCCCTTCGAGTTTGTCGTCGACACCGTCTTCTGGTAGACTCTCGGTGTTGGCTAGGTCTTGAGCACGGAGGGTGCCGATGGTCGTCCTTATTGCATCCGCGGCAAGAGTGAGCCGCACTCGGTCTTCTTCATCTTTGGGTTTGTCCGCAAAGGAATCCGGATCGAGCAAGTGTCCAACCACTTCGCCCTTGCGTATGTACCAAGGCCGGGTGCTCGGGTTTGCTATCGGGATCATGGGAGTGTCGGAGTTAATCCATGTCGTCGGCACAGCTAGTACAGTCTCGTCGTCGGTGGATATGATAACCTTCTCCACAAGCCACTCGGTACGACCAGTGAAGGGACCCTTGACTCGGACGTTATGCACCAAACCCGCGCTAATTAGTATGTCCTCCTCCACTAATACTTCCGCGGGTCCCGCTGTCCCTTTCCTAGCCGCTCAGGTACGCTCCCGGATG
This sequence comes from Mycena rosella, assembly GCA_029378255.1. NCBI lineage: Eukaryota > Fungi > Basidiomycota > Agaricomycetes > Agaricales > Mycenaceae > Mycena > Mycena rosella. Next base: position 44,522 of record JARKIE010000289.1, on the reverse strand, counting down.
GCAGCGGAGCAGAAAGGGTTGCGTTTTGACGGAAAGCACTCGTCGCAGGTCAAAGCCTAGATCGACTCCTTGAGCAGAGGATCCCGGGATAACTCGCTTCGAGCGTCCAATTCGAACGTCGCAATGGCCGCTAGAGTAATGGGTGACGCCGAGTTCATATGAGACTTGGAAGTCCTCTCCGAGGAGCAGCGGTACTCGCATATTACGAACAACATACGCTTCCACCTCGAAGCTTATGAGAACTCTGTCCGAGGCTAAGGCGAACATGGAAAATCAAGTGAAGCCGAGCACCTTTGCTTCGCCAGTAAGCACGTACAGGCACATGCGCAAGCCCTCTCGGGGCTTGGGCAAGCCGGGTATAGAATTAAAGTAGTCCTCAGACATAAGAGTGATATCGGCTCCAGAGTCCAGCCGACCCTTAATGGGCAAAGCGTCCGGCGTTCCGACGGCGACCTTGAGATGGAGAGCTCGTACTCCCAAGGACGCGAAGCCAGGCGGTAAAGACCGGACCTTTAAGGCCTTCTCTACTCGACTGAACTCACCCAGCGAGTTCGGGCTCTGATAGCGGGTATCCTCAGGAAGCGGAACTTCACCCATAGTCTCAGACTCGGGTGGACGCGCTTCCTGGGGCGCCTCGTCCGGTTTCGAAGACGGAATTCTGTCCTTGAATCTAGCGATCCTGCGTGGTATGCCGACTTCGGAGTGGTTAACTTCAAGTCGCTTCCCTTTCAAGGCGCTCTTCCTTTCGAAAGTCTCCCGTCTGCGCACGTCACGGTTGCATCCATAATGGATTATGATGTGCACCGCCATGGCTCTTGTCTCGCGCGCGCTGACGACGGGCACGGGCTCGGATTCGGAAGTCTCAGATGTCTCACTCGAGTAAGCGGAAGAAGTAGCATTGTAAATCTCTGCGACCATAGCTATGTAGTCATTATAGTCGGTTTCTTCTACTTCGAATGTTACTTCTGTTTCCAACATATTCGCGTCTCTCATACTAAGCCATTTGCCGTAATGTGGACAGTCCCTAGCGAAGTGACACACACTGGAGCCCACATAGCATACTCCATTGGCTGGCGCCCTTTCGCTGTGAACATCGTCGCGTTTGGAGAACTCGTAGCCCTTAATTGTTTTGCCCTCCAGCCAGTTCATACGCGAGGAGAACGCCCGGGGCTTGTCACCTGTTTTCGGGCGAGCTCGACTCTTGAAGCTGGACGAGGTGAACGCTGATTTAGCGTTCCCTCTGCTTTTGGCAGGGCTAGAGTCAGAGTCCAAGCCTTCTGGGCGAGACTCGTCCTCCGGAGTGTCCACGACGTTGGCGTTGCGATTGGAACGACGGGGGTAATAATTATTGAGAGATCCAAGTTTCTGAGCCGTGACCCAATGACCCATAAGCGTCTTGGAGTAGCGGCGGACGGCGGCAATAAGGGCGAAGATGTTGGGGTAACGCTCCGAGTTGATGATACCGTCCCAGACGTCCGGGGCGGTCTGGAGGAGTCGATCGACAACGTCCACTCCATCTTCCTCCAAGGGATAAAGGAACTTGTGATATTCATTCCTGCGTTGGAGGAAGTCCATTGGCCACTCGTTTTTGTGCCCGCGCTGCCTGAATCGCTGTTTTTCTCACTCGCAACGCCGCTCTTGAAGCCAGTTGGCGTTGAGGAAATGTACTTGGATTGCCCGAAGGAGGAAGGTCCAGCTCTGGCCGAGGTACACCTGAGTGGTAGTGGGGAGCGTTTGCCACCACATATCCGCTCGCCCTGTAAATTTAAGAGGGGCGACGGCGCCAAGGTCGACGACCATCTGCGGCGACAGCCGCACTAGCTCAGATATCTTGCAGAGGTAGGATATGGCGGTCTTGCCGTGACCTTCCCACTCAGGAACAAGTTGCAGATTCAATTTACGATTGACCTGCCACTCCTGACCGTATCCAAAGGGAGGTCCTCCAGCAGCCGCTGGGCCGTCACCTCCGTCGCCTCCTGGTGCTCCTGCGAAGGGAGGTCCTCCACCTCCGGGCGGGCCTCCACCTCCGTTCTCAACGGGTGCTTCGTCGAAGGGAGGTCCTGCGTTCCCTGGCTGACCTCGACCTCCGATGGGTGCTCCGCCAAAGGGAGGATTCCCTCCATTCGGGGGTCCTCCACCTCCAGCTCCACCAGAAGGAGGTGTTCCGCCCGCTGGCGGACCTCGACTTCCAGGGACGTTGAGCATTGCAGGTAATCGCACGATTCTAGCTGAGCGATCTGGGGCTGGCGCCGAATTACGGGGATCAGGCAGAGGGCCTCCGTTCGCATTGGCAGGATTCTGAAACACGTATGATGTCCAATTGTTCGTTAGTCCGGCAACCGAGGCAGTAAGACTTGCAGGAGTGTGGGCGGGCTCGCTCGGCTCCACCTTTCCCAATTCCTGCGGAGCGGGTGGCGCGGAGCGCGCTCTTGACGCATCCCCGATGCTCATCCCGGGATCGAACACTTGTTGGCGAGCTGGAGTAATGTCAGCGGGCCACTGGGGCATGAACCCCACGCCCGGGAGGACGCTAACGGGGCCTCTTCCGACTGATGAAAGGGCATTCAGCATGGGAACAGTGGGAACGAAGCGGGCACTGCGCTGAGCCCCACTATCAAAGTAGACTTTGTTAACCGCTGTCATTTCCGGGATCTCAGGGCTGTTCTCACCTTCCAGCTCGGGGGAAAGGGGTAGGGCAAGCGCCGCCACGTGTTCCAACTCACGGTCCTCGTAGAAGACAAGACGGGAGCCAACGTCGAACTTCTCGACGTATTGTTCCCACGCGAGGCTGTCGTACGCTCGCTCTCCATAATTAGGATGAGCGAGAAGCTTTCCGAGCTCGACGTCCGGCTCATCTCGACCAAAGGAGGATCGGACGAAGCTGCGAGTGGAGTCCACCGAGCTCATGACATCCAATTCTTGGTTACAGACGCGCTTGATAGCGTTGAACTGACACTTGACGTGTTTCACAGCTTGGGTAAGTCGGAATTGGAGGCTGGACGTTGCCATGAGAATAGCGGAGCGACTGAGGTTCTCCTCCAAGAGTTGCAGGAACAGCCACCCAGGGTCGATGATGAATCACCTCAAGTGCGGGGTGTCGAGGAACTCGTACAACCCGGACAGGACTTGGTGGATGGCTAACGTGAGCTGCGCAAGCCGCTCTAGATGGTAGGCACCTAGCATGTACACCTTGTCCAGTCCCGTGGAGGCGCTGTGGAAGCCAATCAAGTCCTGTTGAGTGATTCGTACATGGTCGTAGTCGCAAACGCCCTGTTCCAGAGTTTCCCAGTTCCAAAGACGATGTGGGAGGCTCCATCGCATGACAACATCACGAAGAACCATAGTCTCTTCGGACATTTTGCCGGGGAGGTCGCCGTCCACCGCTCCGTAGGGCAACAACGGGTCGTCGTCGGTGAGAGGATTGTGAACAGGGTGATAGCGGAGCAGCGACGAGCTGAGGTCCTCGCCGTATACCTCGATTTCCCGGGCGAGCGAGACTAAGATACGCGCATGACCACGATTGGCGAGGAGAGCAACGGTGATGCTCTCGTAGTCTTCAGCGGAAAGGCGCGCAGCACTGCCCGAAGTCGAGGAAGGAGGGTTAACGAGTGAGGTGAACGACGGGTTCTCCGAAACGTCGGCAGTGGCTTCGCGGATTTGAGCGAGCATTTCCGCTTGTCCTTGAGAGGCCGATTGGGTTTCGCCGTTGGCAGCCGAATTGAACGCAGCACGCGCGCTGGCGGCTCGAAGAAGTGTGCCAACGTAGACACTGCAGTTCGAGGTGTCCGGGGGAGCAGTGGAGGTGCTTTGGGTTCTTTCGACACCGGAGACGGAGGAAACCGAAGGCGACACCGTCTGAAGGGCCGGCATGCTCGAGGTGCTGCCCCTGTCACTGCTACACCCATGGTTCACGGGAGTCTGGCTGCTGGCGCGGGACTCGACTGAGCGATTCTTGGTAAGGGACGGAGCGACGGGTCGCAAGATAATGCGGATGGGAGTTTCGGGATCAGCAGGGGTAGCGAGGGATGAGGGCGAGAGGAAGCGCGCCTCGCCGTTCGCGGACAAAGTTTTGGTGCGTGTAGTGGGTCCAGTGAGAGGACTGGCTGCGACACTTCCGGGAGGAGCACCGGCAGAGCATCTGCCAGCGCGCTCAACTCCTTGGGCGTTCTTCGCAAGGTTTCCCTTCTTGGGCTGTTTGGATTTCTCAGACGCCATGAGGGTGAAGGAAGAGGATGGAAGAAAGTGTCAGCAGGAGAGGCGATCCTTAAATATGCTGAAGATTTGAAATATGCGGAACATAGGGAGCCGACCATCAGCGCACCGCGCGGACAATGGATGGATAAGCTCCAAAACAAATTGAACAATAAAAGGATGGCGTCGGAGTCGTCTCGGGAGTGGCGAGGAGGCTGGGTGGATTCAGGAGGGATTTCGGGTATAGAATCACCCAGACTCTCCGCCGCCGATGCGGGGAGAGGAGTCGCTCGCTGAGCGACTCTCGGGTTCGAGCTTATCGATGGGCGGGGTCCGCCATGGCACGAGTTTCTTGAAAATGTGAAAAAGGGTCTTGAAACTTGATGCAAAGTGGAAGCTAAATCTCAGCCCATAGTTTCGGGCAACCGTCGTACCATGACCATTCGCGGGTGCAGCTCGCCCATCGCGCAACACGAGTCGTAGTCGTAGGGTCGTCCAGGATAAGCTCAGGCTTGGTCTCCGCACTCGTTTGCGTGAAGACCCCTGTGCGTCCACCACTGTGAAGCGTCCTGTCTTCGGCGGGGACTTCTTGCGAGTCGGGACCAAGGGAGAGACGCCGCAAACGTCTCTCGCGCTTCACCGAGCAAAGCGACCTTGAAGCGAGCTCACGCCCGTAGGCGGAGCTCGAGCCTGTAACCCAGAGCTGTGGGACCATGTAACCCATGGCTGGGCTCTTGTGACCGGGAGCGGTAGGCAGGAGGTGAAGGGGGGGATGCCTAGCCGGCGCGCGGCCCCTACGTGTTGTCGCAACCGTGTATTGGTGCTGTTGAGCTCTAGGACATGGGAGTTTGCGATAAGAATAATTGATGCTCCCGTCACCGCGCTCGGCGCGTGACTTCGGCTTGACTACGTAAAATACATTCCGTGACTCTAGGTCACACTAAACTATCAGTATCTAACCGTAGATAATACGACCGTATCACAAAGAGCCACCTCGAATTCACGCTGGCTTTGAATATCCCACCACAAAATCTAGATCCAGAAGCGCGCCCATTGCCCATCGTCGACGCCGACGTACGCTCCAATGTCACGCTGAGGCTCGACACGACCCTCCAGCCGGGCGTAGACGCATTCTCGCAGGTGTGGACGGCCCACCCCCTCGGCGCACCAGAGACAACTCTCGTCATGAAGATAATTCAGCCCTCGCTCTGCCGCGTTCCACCACCCAATGGCGATTGGTTCAACGACTACTACGATCCGTGGCATCTCGCGCACAATGAAGCCTGGGTCTATCAACAGCTAGCGCAGCGACAGGGGCTCGCGATTCCTTATTTCTTCGGACTCCACAGCGTACGCCGCCTGCCGTCACAAGTGTATTTATTCTTCTGACTCCTGCCACCTTCGTTTGTAGATCATTACGCCGTCTAACGAACCCGCCTGGGTCCTCGTCTTGGAGTTCATCCCCGGGATGACGGTGAACCACCAGGCCGCTATGTCCAAGGTGATACCCACCATCCACGACTTTGTACGTGTTGTCACCGTTGCTTCTCTTCGAGGACGTCCAACTCAAGCAAAATAAATCAGTGTACCCTAGGCGTCGCCGCCGTCCGCGATTTCGCGCTTGGCGCATGGTGCCTTCGCGATATTCGCGGCCCGAACTTTATCCTCACCCCCGCGTCTGGGCCCGGTGCGCGCTGCGTCGTACTCATTGATCTCTTTGAAGCGCGGGAAGCTTCGGAGTTGACGCCCGAAAACGTCGAAGAACTGGCGAGGATATCCGCGCGAGACTTCTACGTCGAGTTCCTTCATGCCGTGTGGGACGTGTATCCGGGATTTTCGAAGTGGGCGCATCGCAATCTCCCACGGGACGTATGGGGGCAAGTCACTCTCGACGATTCGGATGAGGAGGAGGAGGAAGAGGAGGAAGGAGAGCAGTCGGCAGTATGAAGTTATCACGGGATGTTTATTGGTATCCATCGAGCGAAATCAATTTTCGTTATGGTATGTTTTTTATTTCTTCTCGTCGACCTGTTCCTATCTCAAGTTGATGGTAGTTGCAATATCTTGCGCACACATCAGTGCAATTCTATCCTCGCGAGTGCTGGGAACGGTTAATTCATAATGCGAGCAAGACTGGAGGTCCTTACTTCCATTCTCTATGGACTAGAATCGATCGCGATCATCTAGATAAGTTCAGCATCGGAGTGGCATTCATTTTCGCCCCCATATCCTGGTTTCCCTTCGATTGGTCTCGCCTTTCAGGTGTGTTTTTCTTAAATTTTGTTTCGAGAAAAGTGCTGAATCGACCATTTCACGGCCAGCGCGCTGTCCGAATTCCCCATCCCTCCTAACATTTACACTTGGGGGTGATAGCCGCGGCACGGCTCCTACCCTTGTTTTTTCCCTAGCTCAAGGGGCTGAAGAAAATGGGAGCTTCCTTTAAGGATCGTATATATTGCAAATGTGTTTCTGTTGTGCTCCCTCAATGCGCGCATTTTCCAGTGTAGAAATCCTGCCCACATTCAATTCAAACTCGCCTCTTCAGAGTAAGGGCTGAACATGAACAAGATAGCGTACGCCGGGGATCGCGAGCCCGGTGACGGAGGAGCGGCGACGTCGGGGAGTCGGGGCGAGTGCGATAGAAAAACAGATGTGCGCGTATGTTCGTACTTACCTTGGGGGCGGGAAGGTGAAAAAAACAATCAAATCACAAGTCCGAGGGCAGGGTAGTCTCCCAGATGTCATGATCAGACTCCAATACGACAAAAAATTAAACAAGACAGCCGAAAGTGTCTAGTTAATATGGAAGGGCGCGCGTCGGATCCCCAGCTATAGGCCCGGATCCGCTTACGCCGGTTTGGGGAAGGCGCCGCTGCTCCCCAGATCCGCGCCCGGTCCGAGGTCCCGCGAAGAAACTTGAAGGGGATGGTCGACGCCCCCTCTGGAGTGAAGTGACGCCGCATTTGAGGTGAAGCGACGCCGCATCTGAGGTGAAGCAACGCCGCATCTGCAGTGAAGCGGCGCGGCATCTGCCGCTCGCCCGAGTCGTCCGGCGATCTCGGGCTAGTCTTAAAAGCTAACGGGCTGCACGTCCGGGGGCGATTCCGACGGGGTCTCCTGGAGGGAATGGGGGAGCTAGAACCAGGCTCTATTCGGTTATTCCTGAAGCAGAGTGGTAGCGCTGCGAGCTGCGTAGAATCGGGAGACTCAGGCTGGTTGGACTTTGACGGAGGTAAGTAGATTGGGTGCAATGCAATGCGATGGAGATGAGTTGTAAGTTGTCCGCGTCTGATTTAGAAATTAGAATGGACGCGGCGCTGATCCGGTCCGGGCTATCGCGGATAGAGGACAGTCGCTGCCGCATTTCAATGCTCGGAGTCTGGCATCGGGCGTGGTGGAGTTCCGATGCCGTGTGGGACGGGGGCGTTTATTTAATCATGGGCGGGAATCGCCGAGTAGGGTCGGGTCGAGTCGAATGGGATCCGCAAGGGAGGCTGCAAGGAAGGGAGTATATTTCGCGTGCGACGAGGGGTTGGGTTCGGTGTCAGATACGTCGTGCCCCTCCATAGAATGCATGTATGCATACATGTTGGGCGCTTAAAATCGAGCACCGGGAATGTTAGCAAAGGGGATGAGGGGCTGAATGGCGGCGAAGTCCGGACGTCCGACGCCGGGTGCGTATCTTATAAGTTTATTAATAAGGGGACGGTAGTGTATAATTATAATTGTAAGGGCGAGACGGGTGTAAAGCGCTGCTTACATCCACACCACAGGTACGCGTACGCGATTCGAACAGAATTTGTGGAGGTATCATCAGGCAAGTGGCGACGAAGGGAGAAAGGCGGCCGAGGGACGCAGAGGAAGCTGGAGGAAGGCGAGGACATCGATCATCGATGTCGATTGTACGCGATGTCGATGGATGGTTCGATGGTTCGATTTGAATTTGAATTCGAGCATGCCTATGCGGCACGCGAGTCCATATGGCCGGCGAGCGGGAGAATATCAGGAGCACATGTATCTTCTTCAGCTCCAGAAATCCGAATTCCAAGGGAAATGTACGCTAACACCGGTGGGTCCCGAATCTCAGGGAGGTAGGGAAAGCTGTAGCCCGATATCCACAGGCGCATGACGGAGGCCCAGACGAGTCGTCGCGGGAGAAGTAGCCCCATACTTATCCCTGAGCGGCTTCTACGCGCCCGGGAATTTACGCACCCGGATTCCCAGCACGTCAGGCGCGCGATTCGAAGAAGGGACATTAGGGGGCCTGCTGCGGGGGCGTGCGCTGGCCTGCAGGCAGGAAGGCGGACGGATGGGAATGAGGCGCCGACAATCAGGGCCGGGTAATCTGCTGTGGGCGTTCGGCGGCGGGTCCTCTGGCGAAAAACGCGCACAGATCTCATCAGGAAGATACTTATCAGATGCGCTTTGTCCTGTGGGTGGAGGGGACTGAAGGGGGGGCGTCGGCTTCGGGGTCGGCGTCACGGGGCGCACTGCCTGGGGTGCAAGGCAACGTCGCCCACGGTGGTTGAGACGGCGTGCGGATCGCGTTGGCAACGGGTTTCCCGAATCCGATTCGGAGATCGGAGCACGGGCCGAGGGCCGGTGGTGGTGTGTTGCTGGGTGGCCCGTGCGCAGGCTTAAGAGGTGTGTTGACGAGAGTTGACAGCACACACACCCCCCATCTCCGCCCACCGCCATGATCCCCCGTATAAACCGTGTCTAATCATGCCTTTGGTGCAATAACCGTACCGGCGCACGTCGCTGGCGGGGCGTTCTCTCGCGCAGCGTCCGCCGTCCCTCGTATCCAGCAACAAAAATGGTAGTGTCGCTTTTTTGCGGCCTTTTTCTGAAAGAGGGCTGATGAGATGGGAGAATAGGTTCTAATCAGCAGCAAGAAGTACGCCTGGTGAGTGGGGGCGTGGCGGAGACGTGCATGGGCTGATGTTGTCGCAGTGAAACATGCATAAAGGGTCATCGCTCCTCCGCCTGCAAGCACACGGACCGCCCGCTCTTCGAGATCAAGAAGAAGGGGCGGCCGGTGACGCAGTGCGAGCACTGCAGAGAGCTGCGCAAAACAAAACAAGTCCACGTCAAATGCATCTGCGAGGCCAAAGAAGCCGAGCCCACGTCCCCCGCCTCCGACTCTCCCTCCACAACAACTCCAGCCCCAGCGCCCAAGAAGAAGAAAGGTGTGTTGTCCACCATCGCCGTTGCCGCACCTCGCTCATCCAGAAGGCGCTCCAGGCACCCCCACGCTGCCCGCGCACGCCGCGTTCCCGCACGGCGTGCCCGCGGCCCTCGTCGCGGCCGCGGAGGGCCCCTCCTCAGACTCCGACCATGGGGGTATGCCTGCTGCCGCCGTCTGACCCGCCCCCCGCGCGATTGCTGAACGTCTCACAGGATCCGCGTCCGCCGGAGCCTCCGGCTGCAGCTGCACGGCGCGCGGCGGCGCATGCCACTGCTGCACCCCGCGCACGCGGCCCCCGCGTCGTCGCAGCAATAGCAGCGGCAATAGCACGAACCCCACCACCAATCCCAACAACACCAGCAACCCCCCAAACACCAACGCCACGAGCAGCAGCAGCTCGAGCCCGACGCTCCCGCCGCGCGCACCCTCGCACCACATCCTCGCGCGCATCGCCGAGCTGCGCCCGGTCCTCCCGCGCCCCTCCGCGCGCGACGTCCTCCTCGGCCAGCACGACCTCTTCCACGGGCACGCGCTCGCGCACCACCACCCCGAGCACTTCTCCCCGTACGGCCGCGCGCACGACTTCGCCGTCGGCACCTCCCCCTTCTACACGCACGACGCGGGCGCGCGCAGCACCGAGAGCGTCGCGTCGCAGCGCAGCGCGGCGTCGCACTCCGCCGCCCCCAAGAAGAGCCAGAGCCAGAAAAGCCCGAGCCAGAAGAGCCACTCGACGAGCCCGTCGTACGACGGTTCCGGCACCGCCGCCGGGTTCTTCGGCCAGCAGCCGATGGAGTGGCGCCTCCCGCCGAGCCTCGCGCGCTCCGAGGGCAGCGGGGCCGCGTATCCCCGCGCGCGGCCGGGGAGCACGGACGATGACGCGCCGCCCCCGCGGAGCGCGGACGGGGAGCGCCCGCCGCCGCGGAGCGCGGACGGGTACGAGTATGACTACGACTACGACGCGGCGTACGTGCCGCAGCCGCCGCGCAGCGCGGACGACGAGTACCCGCGCGCGCGCTCGGACGACGGGCTCGCGGCGCTGAGCGCCGGCGGGGGCGGGGTGCGCACGTGCGGGTGCGGCGACGGGTGCGCGTGCCCCGGGTGCGCGCTGCACGGGTCCTCCTCCCCTTCACACTCACACGCGCAGCAAAACGGAAAGAAGCAGGCGAGCTGCGCGGCGGCGGCGTGCGGGGGCGCGTGCCTCGACTGCACGATCCTCTCGCTGCCGGACTTTGGGGCGGTCGTGGGGTTCGGCGGCGGCGGGGGCGCGGGCGGGTTTCAAGCTCAAGCGGGGGAGGGGTACGCGAACGACGCTAGCGGGAACGGGGCCGACGAAAATGGCGGGACCGCCAACGGGGACGGGAACGAGACCGGGGAGGGGGGCGAGTACGCGCGGCTCTACCGCGACACCGACGTGGAGCTGGAGCTGGAGCTGGAGCGGGAGCTGGAGGGGTACGCTGACGGCGGCGGCGGCGGCGGCGGCGGGTTCGGCACGCTGGACGAGCGCGCGATCGACGAGTGGATCCGCGAGGTCGGCGCGCTGCCGCCGCTGCCGCCCGCGTCGTCCGAGTCGCCGGTGCCGCCGCCGTTTGAGTTTGGGATGCAATTTGGGGAGGGGTACGTGCCGGGCCCGGGCGAGGGGCAGCAGCAGCAGTTTGGCGGCGGCGGCGACAGTCAGTTCGCAGACGAGCAGCAGCAGCAGTTCGCGGACGACGCCCAGTTCCAGCCGGCGTGGATGTTCGACGTCGCGCCGGGCACGCCCGCGCCGGCGCCGATGCGCGGGCTCGCGTCTGCGGCCAGCGCGGCGCCCGGCGGGGACGGCGTGCGGTTCCTCAGCGTGCCCGGGGCGCTGCGCAGCCGCAGCTCGAGCTCGGCGTCGTCGGAGGTGTCGGGGCTCAGCGCTGCCGGCGGGGCGGGTGGTGTAGCCGGGGGAGGGGCAGGAGGGAGCGGGATCGGCGGCGTGGGGCTCGCGGGGCTGTCGCTCGATGCGCGGCCCGGGAGTGGGAGCGGCAACACGGGTGGGAGTGGGGAGGGGCGGACGGCGGCGCGGATGGGCGTAGGCCCGGGCGTGGGCGTGGTGCTCTTCCCGCCGCCGGCGTATGTGGACGAGCCGATGTTCTTCTATTAGGCGGGTTCCATCCGCCTCCGCGTCCGTCCTCCGTCGCTTCGTTCCTCCTCCCTCCCTGCTTATTCTTGCGCCCACACCCCTACGGCACCAGCCCCCCGCTAATTGACCCCCCTTCTTGCCTGCTCGCTTTCGCTCGCCGTTGGACCTGCTCGTAACATCTCGTCTGCATACATCCCTCCATGCATTCTCCCGTACATATACATTCTTCATACACCCTCCATCGTCATCTTCATCGTCATCATCATCTTCATTGTCATTGTCATCCCATCTTCTCCGCCCGCCTGCATGCATCTTCTCCGCCCGTCTGCATGCATCCTCTCGCCCCGTCTGCATTTGCATCTACGCACACACATACATCTCTTTTTTTTCTTTCTGTCGCCGTCGTCGTCTTGTTTCTAGTTCCGTTTCGTTCGTTAGTTAGTACGTTTGATACTTAGTTAATTAGATAGCTAGTGAGTGCGTTTGATAGTGCGTTTGATAGTTTAGCTTGTTGGTACGCGTTGGAATACAGAATCGTTTCTTGGCTGTGGGGCGTTGGCGTATCCCGATTTGGATATGATAGAAGGTACATAGCAGGGAAACTGAAATAAGGAGCAGGTAGCTCACGGTCAAAGCGAGCGCTACTGTCCCGATTCGGCACTGCTGATAGATCCCCCGGGGTTGTCCGATCGCTTGTGGTTCAAGTACAGACACTACAAGTCTGACTGAGGTCCCAACGTGGGCGCGGCTCAATGACGGAAGTTTTAAAATTCCAGAGCGGCCAGTGGGCCGCTGAGTAGGAGATTATTATAATAAGTACTTTCTGGGAGATTTTTTTCAGGTTAGTGTGTTTCAAAGTTATGGTGTGGCGATCAATTACAGCCACCCTCTGTACCTGAGAGTTCAAGCTTGCATTTATTCTCTCTCCGTAACAGAACTTAGAAGTGCCGAAGTAATATATAGCGATTCGTCCCATGTCCGGCCATCTGAAGGATCCGAGTACAGTTATGAGAGTGTTTATAGCTTTCTTCTATCTATGTTGTGAGAATACCGCTGTGCCGAGCCAATCGCTATGACAGTATTTATCGTCTTTTAATCTGAGTCGGTAGTATCAAGTTTCGATGCAGGTTTTAGGCCTAGGTCCCAGGTTTCGATCACATTTTGATGTCGGCCGGATTTCGGCGAGATCCAAAATGAGAAATTTACCCCTATCCATGGTTGAACTGCTGTGAGAGCCCCCTGAGTACTTTCTGGACAGTCGGCAGGGTATTTTTATGAAAAATCATGACCTAATGTTTTATGGAGTTTTCTGCTGACCCCCCCATGCATATATTGGTCACATATGGGGCTTTAGTTGCTGTGGCCCCGGAACTTGGTTCACGAAAGAAGAGTTCGTTTGCCACCGGATTTGAGGAAGGCGAAGGCGAGAAAACATGATTGGAAGGACCTGACAGACTACAGTAATTCTTATACTCTAACAGAGGATGTGCAAGAGATTCAATATGCCTTCCGAAGGCGTGAGAGGAAATATGACATGATGGAGACGACTCGCCGAGATCAATTCAGTTTGATAAAACTTAGTCTCAGGACCAAGGACTTGAGACTAAGATTTGAATTGTGCCAAAAACTGGGACCCAGGACCTGAGACTTCCCAAAAATTATGGACTGCAGAGTGCGCTCTAGCTGGATTCTAAGGACTGTGCCCTTGAAGAAGAAGTAAACGACGAAAAAAGCTCTCATAAATCGCACTCGGAGGAAGGATGCATGGCATTGGTGGTGCTATTCCTGAGAAATCACATCATGACCTGTGAGATGGCTGGCTGGTACTTATCCGACCACTGTGGGATATATGACCCACTTCTTCTCGCTCTCAGATGTCATTCATTTCGAATGCTGAACATTCCACTTTCGGAGAGGGCATATACAATCACATCTACGGGAATGTAGTCTACAACACGTTCTCCCGCAGGAAGTGTCCTCGGCAACACATTGGGGGTGGGTTTTCATTCATTCCGCCGGATAGCAGTCTAAATAGCCTGCTACTCAGATTCACTGTCTCAACGCCGTGGAGAAGAGGAGGAAGGAATAAAGGTCTGTGACCGTCATTCCGCGGAGCGAGGAGCTTGACCTTGTACTAGGTGATCCGAAAAAAAACCTCAAGCTCACTCTCGATATTGGGAGTGGCTAGGGCTGTGACTCCGTCCCGTCACGGGCACGGCCGTCGGCTCATCGAACCGTCCCGTCGCCGTCCCGTCATGGAAGTTTAGAAAATCTTTACGGAACGGGACGTGTGACGGGACGGCCATCACGGGCCACCGGAAGGTGACGGTTTTCTTCCAGCCACAGTTTTCGGTTAGCGCTACGGAGGACACGGTCACAAAATTATTTCAGTCCAGAGGATCTTGTGGAGATGGTTAAATCGAGGAATGCGAATAATTTTTGTATGATGATGGTAAATAAAAGCTATGCAATTTGTTCTAAGCATCTTTGAGGATCTTTAACGGCGAGAAAAAGGCACTGTTTAACCATCTACAGAACACTAGAGTGTGCTATGGCGGGGCGGCGCGTTTTCGCGCATCATTCCCTCAGATCATCACCTCTCTCTCTGAAAATTCCCCGGGGACACGCCTCCCTGCACACCTTTCATCAACCAACCCTCCATCGACCTTCAAGTCTTCTTCAATGTTCATTTGGACTCTGTCAGCTTCCCCCGACAGACCCACTCGACGCGCCATTGTGGGTCGGTATCTTATCTTATCTTATCTGAGCCGGAAGAAGCCGATGCCCCGTTCTGACACTCTGACGCGGAGCGGTATGTGGCGGAACAACGCCCGAACGACGGCCAGATGACAGTCTACACTGTGGGCAGCGGTGGCAAAGATTGCCGCCTTGATTGACGGCGAACAGCTTCTCCAAATGGCTGTACCACCCGTCGTGCCGTCCCGGCCGACATTTCGACGGCCGTCAGCTCATCGAACCGTCCCGTAGTGCTGCCGGAAGTTGAGTTGAGCTGACCTTAAGCTCGGTAAGTTTCAAACTCAGACGAGCTTGAGGCGTGATCAGCTTGAGCCCGCTCAAGGCGATCACACCACATTTTCCATATTTGGTTACACGGATCAAACATGCCGTTCGCGCGCGCCCCGCATTTCGTTCTGTGGAATAGAGAGCCCTAGGCCAGGAACAGCCTCAAATGGTTTAAGTATGCAGAAATATCTGCGACATCAATTAAACTGCTGCTGCTAAAGTATACTTGATTAAAATTACGACTACTGTTCAAACGAAACAGATCGTCCCCACCCCTCGTAAGACGAGTCTATTAAAGCCATGAGCTCGGAGATTTTTCCGCCCGAAAAGAGCTCCTCAACGACGGTAGAGGGTATATCAATGACCGATAACTCCTCCTCCGTACACACTAAACCTTCTGTAAAGGTCAACCGGTCCCCGCGGAACATGAATTTGAGGAGTTGTAGAGGCGGGGGCACCCGGTAGACTAACGGCACACTGATGGTGCTCCGCTATTTATACATTTGGCGCGTCAACAAACAGTCGCGTCTGTGGACGTTAGTGTACGCGTCTTGGAGTGTTAAGCGGGAGCGCGTAATGCGCCAATCACTCCATAGTTTCCAGGCACGGTTTCATGTTCAATTTGGGTCCAAGATGCCTGCAGAGGCCAGTCTAGAGGGCTAAATACGAAGGCCGGCGGGAGGAGGGCGGGAGGAGGGCGGATATGGAAGCGCTGTCCAAGTTTGGACAGGGAAGCGCATCGAGCTTGAGGCAGCTCAAGTCAAGTTGATGCATCAGTCGCTTAAGCTGCCCAATTAGGCAAGGCCTAGAGGCGAGCTCCAAATCAACTTGAGCTGGCTCGAACTTCCGGCAGCACTACCGTCCCGTTGCCATCCCGTCACGATAGGTTCCTAGGCCCCAACGGAACGGGTCGGCTACCCGTCACCGGAACCCGTCAAACCGTCGCGACGGGGACGGCGCACAGCCCTAGGAGTGGCCCCGGATACTTTCTCCATGCGGGTGGAATCAAGGGTCGGGCCGTGATCGTCAAAGTCTTCAATGCAGGCCCGAATATTCGAGAGGTATTGTAGTCTAAGAACATCCTTGTGTTTTCTTGCCTGAGACGACCCAAGAACCGGAAATCGACGGTGACTCTGTCGAAAGGGCTTATGTAAGTAGAAATTTGGGTGAATCTCAGCATCTGAGTGATGTGTTTTAGGCATCCAAACGTGCTGTGAATCGAAGGGATTTCCTCCCCAACGTCCGAAGCTCGATTTATTACTTATGAAAATGGTGAGCTACTCAACACAGGCTCAAGAGAGCTCAAACTCATAAGATGTTCAAGTGCATTGGAAGAGAGCGGAAGCCGGACTCACAATGGCGCTCAAGGGAGATCTTACTATGAGTATCACGCCGGGGTTCAAAATGGTTCGTAAATGCCATACGCTGAATTTTCCATGACTCACCCATCTTCTCAGATTGCAGGACTCTCCATACATCTCATTCAGTCTCCCTGCTCATTTATTCACATTTCTGACTCGAGGTCAGTCTGGAATGAATTATCTTAATGTCCAAGGCATATCCATGACCTCCCGAGGAGTGGAGGTGCGCCTATATTCTGTCTTCTTTATATCACGCTTTGACTGCATCAGAACTTTGATATTTTACTCGATATCAACGACCGGTTCCTGATTAGCGTCAACCCCTGCATGTTGACCGAAGCGGATGCAGCCGACGATGGACAGGATGCTACTACCAGGTTTTGGGATATCTTCAATGCCTTGTGTCAGAAGGTATGGGTACTTCTCTGATGTGGTCTTCTCGATGTTCAATGCTTGTTCGTCCAGGTCTTGAGGTCTGCCAATCGGGTGTTGCACAGTAAGGTGATAGTAATTACGATCACAGTTTCTTACCTCTGTGCCGCAGCCGAGAACATTGAGAGAGAGCTTGTGAATCTGGATCTGACTGGTCCTTCGGTCTCTACAAAATTCTTGACGCCGTTTTTGGCTTTGCAATCTCCCGAATCGGTGTCTTTGAAGAAAATATTAGAGGGTTCTCCTTCTGTCCCACCTTGGTGGGAATATGTGTGGCGAATAATGAATCAAGGAGAACAATCATTAGCCACCATCGCCAGCCAAATTCCCCTGGATCTTGGCCTGAAATCAGTCAGTAAAGTGGTGTGGACAGATGGGCGAAGTCTGCACCGCTGCACAGGATACATGCACGAAGAAATCATGTTGGCAGCCACCACGGACAACAGCATCGTCGTTTCCCATGATGCACCAACCCCTCTGGAAGTTTGTTCAGTTTGCAATGAGGTCGTCAGATTCCACGAACAATTCCGATGTATATGTGGCGACTCAGGTGGGTATTGCTTAGTTATTATGTGATGGTGAAGTTGATATAATCCACTGATTAGATCCAGGCTTGCGGTACACGATCAAGTGCCAGGACTGCAAGCTTTGGAGCCACAGTGACTGTGCTGGCAATCCGCCGAGGGAGAAGTTTACTTGCGAACCCTGTATTGACAGTTCAGTTGCTCCTTCCCTCCACCTTGGTGAACTGCAACATCGCCCGCTCATGTTATATCCTGAGCCAGAGGGAGGAAGGACCCGGAGCCTGCAGGGGTCCAGTCCGGCACAAGTCCGGAAACCGGAGACCGGAACGGGACCGGAGTCCAAAGATGTCGGCTATTCTCGCAAGCACCACAGCTCAGAAGGGTGTGCGACAGTCTGGCATCCAAGCCAAGACAAACAGAGGGACAGATACTCCATGGCGTATAGCCAAGCCAACAGGGGCTACTCCGAAATGGCGATCTGGTCGGAGCCCTGCTTCCGGAAGAACTCCGGAAGCAAACGGAAGGTCTGCAGATACGATCCGGGAAAGATGGATGAGGATCGGAGGAGCGTGGGAACCGGAGGTCCGGAGGTCGGAGGTCGGAGATAGAGCGGAAGTCAAGACGGAGGATGAAGAGGACATCCAGAGGTTTGGTGCAACTCCGGAGTCGAGCCAAAGACAAGATGGTGAAGTGGTCTCAGTCCATGAGAGGAAACATGGAAATTGTTTCCAATTGAGAAGATAGAAAAACTTCTAGGTCTTAGGGCTTCATCTGAATACTGGATCCTTATCGTGCCAGGTTCTGGTCAGAAGGGATATAGCTGGTGCAACCACTCTAGAAGTCAGAGGGAATAACAGTAAAGGGGAAGAAACAAGAAGAAATCAATAAAATTATGAGAACTGTCTGTTGTGGGCGTTGGAATGCAGAATCGTTTCTTGGCTGTATGTAGCCCTGTGCTACAAATCCATGTCTTAATAATATGGCAATAAATAGCATGTTATTAATGTGTTAATAAAATTTCTAGCTGGAGACCCTCCAAGAAGGCCTGCTATTGATTGCTATTAATTCCAAAAAGCTGTGGATTCAATGCAGATTGTTCCTACGCTGCTGCTGCTAGCTCTGGAAAGCTTGAACAGACTTGCAATGTTAAAAATTCTTTGGAAACGAGCAAGATTTGCTCGGATCAATGAGCCGAGTGTGTGATCATGAGAAATCAAAATCTTTTGCTGGCATCGTACCAGCCAGTGTTGGCTTTAAGGGTTGAGCCTTAAGTTAAGTTGAGGCTTCATATGCCCTTAATACTAGAGAACTCCGACTATGTCAGAAGAGACCTTGCTTGACAAAACAAAATTAAGGAGAAAAATTGTCCCTTTTGACTTTGCCAGCTCCTGCTCGTGCTCTCGGAAAGAACTTGAACAATGGGAGGGTTGATATTCCTATCCTGACTGTTAAACAGCCGCGGATTTACCCACCATTATGTAAGCAAGGATGTGTTGATTGGCTCGGGAGAAAATAAATCATCGGGTGCTACAAAACATGCTTCAATCATGAGGGTGGAGAGACCTTGCAAACAAGGTAATTAGCCCTTAACACAGATCTGAGTGATTCTTAGGTCTTAATTAAGGACTTAATGATGCCACCATTTTCTCCAACCTGACGATGTGAAGGCAATTTAGACCAGGTGCCTGGGGCATTGTGATGTGGACTGTGGTTTCATAAACTGCCAAGCGAGGTGGTAACCCGGGCTAGTTTTAGAAATGTATGTCCTCTAGGGGGAATGTTTCTGTTACTGCAAAAAGTGCACCTCGGTGCTAGGTTTATTTAATTCAGAGTGCAGGTGTTTTTATAGCAGTGGGAGCCTTCTCTGGCCAAGAAGAGGTATTTTTACAACTGGATACTGTGTTTTTAATACAATAGAACAGTCTTCTCAGTGTGTGCCGTCAGACTGAGCTCAACAGCCTGTCGAGAAGGGACGATTGAGCATGATGCTGGCTCCAAATTGAGGACACCGAGGTGGAATATGTGTTTTAGAGGGCCTCCTCAGTTGTATAGTCCGACTCCAATGGAGACAGACAGAATGGCTAGCAAGGGCCCTGGACACCAGCAAACCTGTGATATCACTATGCAAAGGGAATGCAATGCAATGGTAGAGGATAAGAGGTGTAATGCTGTTAAGCATGGCCCGAAACCCAAACACGTGTTGCGCCTGATCCCAGCCTGATCCTACCACTACATCAAAGGTATTTGGTGTGTAAATCATTAGCTGGGGTGGAGGTTGTTTTGAAAAGCTCAGTTCCTCAGCTGAGTGCTCCCTTCTTTTAACCTCTTTCTTTATATGTCCCAACCAATTGTCTCCTTCTCTTCTTCTCCTATCTACCTGCCAAGGGCAAAGTAATCCAATCAAGGCCAGCAGCTACATGCCGAGCTAGGCTGCATCACTTTGTGTGAGAGTTTTTCAACTACCCTCTTTTTAGTGAGGAAGAGGGTTGGATTGGATAGGGAAGTGTAGAGCTGGGCTTCGAAAATAACCTGACTTTGCCAACAGACGGCTCGGTGCAGGAAGGAATGTATCTCCAAAGAGCAAGAGAGTGTTTTCCGGTGATAACAGTTTGTTTTGGGGGAGACCGAGTTGTACTTTTACAGCTTTTAGAGGATATGGGTCCAAAACTGAGATGATTTTCTATCAGTGTACAGACTGTATTTATACTCCCCATATTCCACAGCCAGCTCTCCTTCCCTCCTGCCTGGATAACACCGCCTGCTCTCGTGCTACTCCCTCTACGCCCCTCTGCAGCCCTCCTTGCTTGGCTTCTTCTCTGCTCGGTGCCTACTCATCCATCCTTCATAATATCTGCTCAGCCTATCCCCAAATGCTCCTTCTTCCTGCTCAGTGACCCGTTCCCTGTGCCTGGTACATGTTTCCCCTGTTTGGTGTCTGGATTTGTGTGCTCAGACAGTCTTCCCATTGTTTGGTGTCCAGATTTCTCTGTTCAATATACATCCTCCTTGCTCAGTGTCTCTTTCCACCATCCCAGTGTGTTTTATTTCCTCCCTTTCTTTATCGGCTATGTGGTGTAATGGTTCAATTGCCCACCTGCACAGACCAGAATGTTGCAGGCTCAATTCTAGCTGTAGCCTTCTTGGAAGTGGCTTGGTGATCCTCGTCACCCGGCCACTTGCAGACTCCTGATTTCTTTATAATCTCTACAGATGATAGCTCAGTGCAGCCCCAGTGTCGAGTGAAGGGTGCTCGGTCTGCTTGTAGATTTAATGTATCATGCTCAGAATGTGTCTTGTTGTTGTCCCTTCCCTCTGAGACTTCACATTGCCTGCATGGCATAACTGGTATGTTGTCCTGCAGATATATTACATAATCTGAGGTTCACATGTTCGATTCAAGCTGCAGGTTTGCTATGTGTCTTCTTCATCTTTTTTCCCTACCGAGCTCAGTCATCCTTGCATCACTTGTGTGGCATAGTTAGTGTGTCAGGGGAATTATTGGGTCGTTCTTGCATCGCCTGTGTGGCATAGCTGGTATGTCGGCGGAATTATGTTATGTAATCTGAGTATGCTTGTTTGATTTGTGTTGCACAGTTGTTTAGGACTTTTGCCATTTTTCTTGTCACCGGTCAGTTGCACGGTATAATTGGCATGTCATCTGAGTTTTCATCATTATGTTTTCCATGGCCATGGTGGTCGGTATGCCTCTTTCACCCTTCCATTTCCACATTCCAGAGCAGTCACAATGTGATAGCTCACAGCGTATAGCTCCTTTGAGGTGCTTTAATCACCCACCATGTTTTCTTTTCCCCTGGGGCGAGGTTTGCTGGATTCTACCATCTTTTGCAGTGTTGGCTTTGAGTTAAGTTGTAAGTACATTCAGGAAAAAAGCCTTTGGATAATGGGGAGAAGGAAAGCTCAGGTGATGACTACCATGAGGACTGAATGCCAATGGTTAAATAGCCCTTAGTGAAAAGAAAAAATTGCAGGAATCCCTTAAGGCCCTAATATACCCATATAACTATCCAAATCATGATGTGAAATGCTGGATGTTGTACAGGCAAATAAATAGTGCATCTTGACAGAGATATACAGTCAGAAGACCACATGGAAGGAGCCCATGGAGGCCACATTAGAGGCAGACAGCACAGAGATGATGGAGGCCAGGCTGGAGGCTGACAGAGTAGTATGTACATAATTGAAGCCTCCAGCATGGAAGGCACCTGTATTCCAGGCCTCCTAGGTGAGTTATACTAACTGATGATAACCCACCTAAGAGGTCGGAATGTAAGTGCACAGGCACTTGCCTAGGTGAGCAGACAGAGGTCCCATGAGTTATGTATAAGAGCCATCAACATGTTCAATGCATGAATTGCTGGCCCCTGACCATGCCTGGATGTGCCTCTTCCTGTTCAAGTTCTTAACCCACATAGGCCCAAAAAAGCAGAATGAATCATATCCTGAGAATCCCACTGGGGACAATAAGCAATATACAGGGCCTGTATATCCTCAGTATATCCTCAGTATTTTTAAAAAATCCCCAGAATATACCCCCAATATACAGGGTCTGTATATGCTCAGTATTTTTGAAACATACTGAGGGTATCCTTACAATATTCCGAGGTCTGATGGCTACCATATATGGACTCGGGATATGCTCAGTATTTAGAAACACAACATGTACAAACAATGTCCAAAAATAGAAATAAAAGACCTTCCTTGTAAGGAGAAGGCTCAGCTGAGGTGAAATTGGGAACTTGATGCTAGGGTTAGGGTTTCCTTATAAGGTATCTGATCTTATCTATTTCCTTATAAGGAAACCCTAACCCTAACTTTAATTTCTTAATTGCCCTCAGCTGAGCCTCTCCTTACAAGGCAGGTCTTTTATTTCTATTTTGGACATTGTTTGTACATGTTGTATTACAAAATACTGAGCATATCCTGAGTCCATATATGGTAGCCATCAGACCTCAGGATATTGTAAGGATATCTTTAGTATGTTTCAAAAACTGAGCATATACAGACCCTGTATATTGGGGGTATATTCTGGGGATTTTTGTAAAATACTGAGGATATACTGGGGATATACAGGCTCCGTATATTGCTTATTGTCCCCAGTGTCCCTAGCAATCCCAAGCAGATTTTTTTTCCAACTTGATGTTGCAGGTGGCACGTCGGGGCACTCGGGTATTCAAGGGATGAAAAAGTGATTGTAGTATCCTGGGGTCCTGTTCCAAAGAGACACTCAGAACATGTTCGTGGCACATTACAAAGCCAAAGCTCGCACGGCTCACTACTGTGGACACCACATCATGGCTATTGAGGATATGACAGGGCGACTGACACCAAAGGAGCTCAAAGAGCTCTACATGGCCTGCGTAGACTGTCACCTCATTCACGGATGCAAAATCATGCCAGACAGCGAAGATATCTATATAAATCAGCTGACCAAAGTCCAAGTCCAATTCATTCCACATATGCTGAATCTTTATACTTGTTCTATGATCACGCCTTTATTCACAGAAACAGGGATTACACCAATTAGAGTTCAACGCTTACAAATTGTCTTGACACACCTAATCTACTTCCTTGGACTCAACAAGATGCACTACGCTCACATGGCATTAGACAGTTTTCTAGAACTGTCTGCTCGTGACAAGAGATGCTGGGCCAAGGATTTAACTACCACTGCATCCACCTCAATCAAGGATGTGCAGGACTATGCAAAAACGGTGGACAAACTCATGTTGGAATGGCTTCAAAGCTTGATCAACTCTGCAGACAAGCTCTACTTGCTTCACAGAAGGCTTGAGCCTCAGAGGGACAAACTACCAACACAGATTACCTCAATAATGCAGCCCTATCTTACAATGGTGAAAACATAGAAGCATTGTGAGGCCTTGACCCCAATTCTATGTCATTCCTGTGTTCTGATTGAATGAGACTTAATCTGTTTAACTAAGGGTCCCACTTATTCTGTGCTAATTGCTTCTTTGTAGTTTCTTGGATCTACTGCAGCGAAATTGAAGCATTTGTGTCCATGAGCTAGGTCTTGGTGCTATGAAGGAGTCCAGTGGCAATATGTACATTGGCGCCTGTACATTAGATAATCCTTGAAAACCGGTGTTCTTCAGCGGGACTGGCCATGTAATACTACCTACCTACCTATGTACCTACCTACATTCAACTAATCTCAACTCCAGATGTTAGGATGGTAGAATGATCTCGAGGCAGAAAAGATAATAAAAAACCACCACAAGATCACCACCCTAGCAGTTTGACCTTGAAGGATGTGTTCCGTGACATTAGTCACATTGATAACACTTAGTAACATAGTGTCACTGGCCCCTATCTATGCCGCAAGGACCTGTTCCTCTTCTCGGGCCGATAATTATGCTACAAAAAAATGCCCGCAAATCTCGAACGGTCAAGACAATTGATGTGTGGCTCAACCGACAGCTGTAAGCAAGGCAACAGGGGAGGATTGGTCGAACCATCAGGATGTCCGGCTCTGAGCCATTAATGTATAAACCACCTCCTGCTGCACAATGTGGCTCCATACCAGGACAATAATTAAACATAATTTTTCGTACCTTAGCTGGGAAGCCCTCCCTGAGTTGCTGGTGTTTAAATCAATGGTGAACTGGCTGCAAGGTTAGTACAATATCAGTATTCCATTTAAATACAAATCTACGGACATGCCATGAACAAACTTTCGGGAAAATCAATACAAGCACCCATTAAGTTGTTTCAACAGTGCTATGGAGCCAGAAAGATGAACACGACAGACGGCAGGGGGGGTCTGGCGCAAAAGTTCACTCCACAGCCACAGCGTAACATGATGGCACTCCTTGCCGGTCAAAGTACTATCATTGACCCCCCTTGACAGTGCACCCTGATGTGGTAGTTCCAGTGATGGCAAGCTCATTCTTCAAATTTTGGTCCAGTAAAAAGAGATGAGGTGTGTGCATATCCTGCTCATGCTCTGGGAAAATATTGTACCCATACGTTCTCTATAAGCAGTGCAATAAATCGAAAGGCTGATTTTGTGACACTTTGGGACTCTGCCAAGTACAACCGAACTCGCTACCACATAGTGTCCCACCCTCGGGATGTCAATATTTTTCCACTGACTCAATTTAAAATGACGAAAATATTTGAGGGTGTAGAACACATGCTAAAGACCTTATCCTTACGTGCCGGAGAGATTCTATGTGGGGGAAAACATTCTATCGACCACCATCACTGCCGATGTCAAAGGGGGGCCAATGATAGCACACCAGATGTTCTATGCAAGAGGTGAGCGGTAATCAAATCCCGGACACATACCTCTTTTGGGACCCTTTTCGGCCGTGCACTCTGACCCGCCAGCAGGCAACAAAATGGGTGGTACCAGGTGCAAGCCAGGAATGATATGTCTAATTCTTCCTGCAAAATTCAATAATTTTGGGAGAGTGTTGACCGGCCACAACAATGCCAATCGAAAGTGAGAAATCACGATCAATTTCCGTCCTTATTTTGATGGGAATTAAAAATGCTTTAATTCACTACACTGCCCTCGGTTCGCAAAAATAACTATCTGAATCGGTAACACATATACAAAAATGGGGGGATGTCCTCTGCCAAAATGTCGCAAAATATTGAGATTTGAGGTCGCTAGAGAGATGCCAAAGAATCGTGGAAAAATAATCTACTCCCCCTCGAACTCCCCCATCCGTATAGTTGACCCCCTCGGATAACGAAAAAAATGCTTCTATAGGCCTAAATTTACATAAAAGAGATCGGTGTATTTTGCAGGAATCCCGCTCACCTCTTGGTTCTATGGCAGCGAATCGCGATCAAATTTTCATCAGAAACTGCCTCGGATCATATACCGGGGTTCCGATATCTCCGGATAGTCGACACATCAGACTGACACTGCAGCGACTTTTGTTTCAAGTTCTCGAGATCGCCGACTTCGCCGACCAGATCGTCGATGGTGAAGTTGGTCTTCTCAGGGACAGGAATCATCTGGTAATATGCGACGCGCTCGCGCGCCGTCACGAGGTCGGGGGAAGCAGTGGAGTACGGGGCCCTGAGTTCTCGGTTGGTGGGGGGCGGGCCGGGTGAACATGCGACTCGGCTCGCGGCAGGACGACTACGCCGAGACGGGAGTAGCTGCACCTCGTCCTCGGACGACTCGTCCGAGATGAGGGCACGGCCCTTCCCTTTATCCCTGAAAAGAAAAGAAGAATGAAATTCGACAAAGTCAAGGCGCGACTGAGCGCCGAATACTCACGAGGAAGAGCGAGCGCGGGATGGGCTGGGGCGGGAACCAGTACCGTGAGACGCGGACTTCCAGCAAGATGGAGCGGGGGCCATTAGTGCGTCGGGGGTAAGTAAGTGGGGGCGGTAATAGTCGGTGAGGAAAAGACGCAGAAGGTTCTTGTAAGTTTAGAGGCTCTGATGTTCAGAGCAGTCTAGCCACGAGAAGAGACACAGAGTCGCACAGACGAACGTGAATGATCTCTGCTGCGAAAAAGGTACTCTGAGTCTTATATAGTCCCTATGCAGCTCTGGATCAGGCCCAAATATGCACGCTACCCGCGCACGCCGCGTTCCCGCACGGCGTTCCCGCGGCCTTCGTCGCCGCGGAGGGCCCTCCTCCGAATTCGACCATGGGGGTATGCCTGCTGCCGCCGTCTGACCCGCCCTCCGCGCGATTGGTGAACGTCTCACAGGATCCGCGTCCGCCGGAGCCTCCGGCTGCACCTGCACGGCGCGCGGCGGCGCATGCCACTGCTACACCCTGCGCATGCAGCCCCCGCGCCGTCGCAGCAATAGCAACGGCAATAGCATGAACCCCACCACCAATCCCAACAACACCAGCAACCCCCCAAGCCCGGCCGCGCGTGCCCTCGCACCACATCCTCGCGCGCATTGCCGAGCTGCGCCCCGTCCTCCCGCGCCCCTTCGCGCGCGACGTCCTCCCCAGCCAGCACGACCTCTTCCAAGGGCACGCGCTCGCCTACTACCACCCCGAGCACTTCTCCCCGTACGGCCGCGCGCACGAGACGCGTCTTGTTTTTAGTTCCGTTTCGTTTGTTAGTTAATGTGTTTGATACTTAGTTAATTGGTTAGTTAGTGAGTGCGTTTGATAGTGTGTTTGATAGTTTAGCTTATTGGTATGCATTGGAATACAGAATCATTTCTTGGCTGTGTGTGGTTTGGGATGGCATGATTGTCGCAAGGGGGTCCCGTTTTGTGAATCAAGGAACCGGTCCCGTTTTTTGAAAATTTGGGGTCGGGAGGTGAACCAACCGACCACGTAATACCCCCATAAGGGAATTTGTCACGTGTTTACCATCGGCGCGCCTCGGCTGAAGGGCAAAATTGTGCTCAGTGTACACTGCGATGGAGATAGCCATGAAATTGTGTTAAGATGATAAGCCACTGATAACAGGAAATTTCTCCAGAGCTTTTATAGAATCAATTGACCAAGATAAGATATTATTCGGCGACACTTCGGTCGTCCAGCCCCAGTCGACAGCTGTCCCGCAGGTGTCACTTTTGTTGTTAGTGGGGGAACTCAGGGGAACTCAGGGGAACTCATGGATGCCTCAAGCAGTCTTCGCCATTATGATTTTAACTTGATGTGCATTGGACTCAGATGTGCATGTGATATGAGGTTTACGAAGCCCTAGGCGCGTAAGCTCTCGTCCAAATGCGGTAACTTTCACGGGCTGGGCTCGGATTGCGTCCAGTGTCGGTTTAGAGTGTTTTGGAGCAACATAGTAGTGCACAAGCATCTCCCAGAGCGGTTTCCAATCTCCCAAAACAAGGTTCCCAGAAAAACAAATCGGCCCCGCCGGGGCAACCAACCAACCGGCTACCGGACCGGGCATTCACGGAACGGCACCCCCTTGGATTGTCGAAGCGAGTACTTAGCGGCGTCTCGATTAGGCGCGTTGAGTTAGTAAGCAGTCGGAACGTTGCGGACTGATCCGAGATGCACCTACACAGCCCATTACATACTTATTCTGAGTCTCTCCCATGGCCGTACAAGGCCGCACAGCAACTCTTATCTGCGGCACTCGGTGTTCAAGTTGAATTTTGTTCAACACCTTGAACTTGGACTCGGAGGCTGTGGCAGACTGGCCCAAATTTACCGCAATATTCTCATGGACTTCTTCCCTCGAGTTAGTTCGGGTACTACTTCAGAGACGGCCTCACAGCACATAGTACTGCGGAAGACGTTCGGAATCTATCAAGTATCCAGCGCGGAATATTGAGAACGTATTGCACAGCGCATAACCAGGTGCGGTCGCTGCTGTACTAGGCGCCTTCGGAGGATATAATTAAAAGCTGTAGCGGCGCCTCTTCCTGCTTCTATTTGCCTCTCCATCACGACAATCCTCCCACCCCCACCGCTTTTTCCGTTTCCAATGCCAATCCCAATGGTGCCATGCCTACTATCTCACGTATGCCCGGCGCGAGATACAGAACGTATAAAAGAGGTGCAGTTGCTGTGGGCGCCTTTCGGATGCTAGGTATATAATTGACGGCTGGAGCGGCGGCGCGCCTCTGCCCCCTCCATCACCACACACCACCCACTTCTCTCTGTGTTCAATGGCACCCCAAACGGTGCCCTGCCAGGTAGTCTGCTATAATCGAGCTTCCCACCGGCACTAAATTCTAATTGGTTCACAGTATCGAACAGGCAAGACGCTGTGGACAGGAACGTATTTCACCTCGAAGGAGGCCGTCCACATCAAGACCGGAAAGTGGTATAGCTGCAAGGTTATCCGCAAGGAAGACATGCGAGAAAAGCAGCATTTAGTAAGTACCCCCTCCTCACCTTCCCCCGAGGATCGAGGCTTACAGCGAGCTGCACAGGTACGACGGGAAATTGAGGTGCTTAGGCGCGTGGAGAGCGATACTTATCACATCGTGAAGATGCACGACTTGTTTGAAGTAAGCCTCTCTTTCATTTTTCTCCTCAGCTAATCTGGTTGGTTAGACGTTGAGCAATGTATACCTATGCTTGGACCTATGCACAGGCGGGACTCTCTTTGATCGAATACACAACTACGGCACTTACTCCGAAGCGTGAGTCGACCTCGTCTTCCGACTGCTATTGGTCAAATTTAAATATCCTCAGCAAGGCGGCCGACCTCGTGCATACTATCCTCCATGCAGTCAAACATATCCATGACTTGGATATCGAACACCGGGACCTAAACCCACATACCCTCCACTTCCGCTCTTCAGCCGAAGGCGCACCAATCATGATCGCCGAGTTCGAACACAGTCGCTTGACGGATGAAACACGAGAGGGCCCGGACGACGGCGAAATGAAAGTTTACGGGGAGCACCGGTACATGGCGCCCGAAGTCTTTTCAAAGCGTTCGTTTTTATTATCGCCATATTTCCCTCGCTAAGCGCAGTTACAGCGAACCACGGCAAGCCTGTAGATGTGTGGGGGATAGGGCTTCTAGCTTTCTTCATGATCGCCGGAGACACCCCATTCGACCGTGACGAGGTGCAGCTCGAGACAGACGCAATCGTTGCGGGGGACTTCGAGTTCGCGCCAGAAGACAAGTGGAAGGACGTTTCTGTGGACGCACGGGAATGGATCGACATGTGCCTGGCCGTCGACCCTGATCTACGTCCAACTGCCAAGGACGCGCTTGAACATACGGTGCGTTGCCATCTCACCTCCCCTGCTTATTCTGAAACAGTAGCATAGTGGCTGGCTAGTGCCGTTGTTACCGCGGGCCGATCAGGGCTTCACCTTAGGTCGAAGTTTGAATTTCCGCCGCGACGCGGGGCACACAGAAGGTTTTCACCGGGTCTTCGCGCAAGCCCGCCATTGGAGCCGGTGTATGAGGATTTACCTCTCTAGAATTAACCCGCATAGGGCCCGGAAATGAGCAGAATGAATAATATCCTGAGGATCCCTAGCGTTCCCAAGTAGGGTTTTTTTCCAACTTGATGTTGCGGGAGGCACGTCGGGGCACTCGGGTGTTCAAGTGATGGAAAAATGATCGTAGCATTCATTTGACGCGATGTAGGTAGTACGAGCCCCCACTGTTACCGCGCAGAAATACTACACTCTATATTAAGCAGGGCAGGGAGGAATGGCGCTTTGACAGACTGACGCTGCAACGACTTTTGTTTTCGACAGCCAAAGTACCGGATATTCATGGGTATTCCGACGTAGAATAATGTATGGCTGCATGCGACGCAAATCTAATTAACGTTGATTGACGCTGGAAGCTTCCCTTGCCTGGTCCAGAATTCGTTAATATTTTGACGAACACGTGAATTCCCCCTGCGAGGAAGGTCATTCACATGGGAGGGAAACGCGCGGCGTATGGCCTCGCTGTTGGCCGTGTACCACGAGAAGACGTTGTCGGACTATTGCTGTTGTGTGGGAGGAGGACCGACAGCAGGAGCAGGAATGCAGAAGTCGCAAATAAACTCCTTTTCCTTTCCAACACAGTTGCTGTGGCTCCAAATGTGGCAGGCTCGGCACTTGACCGTGGGTTGCAAACCGGGATCTATAACAATTGCATCAGTTCTGGCACTCTAAATAAATCATACATACGCGGTTTACGAAGCGCGAGAAGTCCCCGGTTCGATTTGAACCGGCAGCTGAGGTCAGACGTTCGAGTCTCGCTGTGACCATTCTTTTTTCCGAGTCAAGCACAGTCTAGTACCGATCTACCCAGTATACTTATATAGCAACTGTTCAATACTATGTCTTCACATTCATTTCTAGCACCGATTGAGCGAGCGAGCACAACCGCAACCATTGCAGCGGATCACGGATCGCATACCGCGATCACGTGAGCATCACACATGACCATCGAAAACATGAAGTGATACCATAATGCTGTATTGTCTCCTCTGCTCTCTCAGATTCATGCCCGAGAAGCTGGAAGGAGGCAGATTGTTTCACGAATCTCTTATTACCTATCTCAGACTACTGTATTATTTCGATCAATTTGACAGGGGGTGTGACCCGTGACCCAAAAAACAACAATTCGACAACCACCGAATTTTGGCGTGACACCCTTCAAAATTTCGACATCTGGGATGCAAAATTCAGGTTTTTAGCATGATTGAGAGAAATTTGGGTTGGTCGTGACAAAAGTTGCATTCAACAGACCCCTCCGTGACCCGTGACCCCGACAATGTTTCGACATCGACAAGGGGGTCCGTGACCCGTGACCGTCGAATTGATCGTAATAATACAGTATCTGCAGTCTGACTATGTCTGAAACCACTTTGGATGCACACAAGTCCTTGAATTCTACACCAATATGATTGAAGATGAAATGCTGGCTATGCAGTCCAGAGAACAAGAACTCAGAAAATTTTCAGCTTTCCTGGGCTCAAATATCCTGCGCAATGATACTCATAGGCGATGGGCTAGTACCATGCAGGATCTGGCCGCAGCTATTCCTGACACCCATGGACTAATGATTTTCGAGGTATGGAGTTACTTACACTTCAGTCTGACCTTTTTCAACCATCACTTACCCCTTCAAAGGCTTGGATGAAGCTCCCTCTCAATATCAGGCAACAGCAATCATGTAAACTGGGATATCTTCTGCAAAGCAATTCACAGTCTCGAGTTTGGCAAAGTCGGCAAAGTTGTCAAACCTGAGCCACGTAAAGTTGTTTTATTTTCTCTTTCAACTTCATTAACTCTGGTTCTCAGTTCCGACTCCATGGCACCGGCCCCAACCCGATCCTACATTGTTTGCAGTCCAAGATTCTGATGACTCAGATGAACCAGATGAACTACAGTTTAAACTCCCATACGAGATTGGCACTTCCCCTTCAAAATATGGGCTTGTAGTTAGGCTGACTCGCCAGATGCCATCACATTATTGTTGCGACAATCCCGATCCTACCCAGTCTAAAGCCTGAAAGCTCAAAGATGTTGTAGCCCAGCTAGATGAAAGTGCTGCAGATGAGTTTATAGATGATTTTGATGGAGAAGATGAGGACAGTGAGGGTGAAGATACATCTGGTTTGCACTCATATTTATCTTTTTTTTTCCAACTGAAGTTTCTGATTTCAGCCAAGTTGAAAAACCCGAAAGCAGCCAAGAAACCTGCCTATCATAGATATCTGTGACCCAGAAGTCCACGCAACCTCGCAGATACTCTGTCCAGCCTCCCCACAAGAGGTATTCCAAGCCTCTGGGCTTCAAATGAAAGAGGTTGTCTATCATCCCCGTATGTTCTTGATCTCGACACCTGCTTCCTCGAGGTCGTGTTTTTGTCCCTTCATAAATTCGAAAATTTAGTCTTTGTTACAGCTTGAACCGTTATTGCATGCCTCTCCAGAGATCTATACCATTCGCCAATGGGAAGGTATCTGTAAGGTCCCCCAGACAGGTCCACTCCCTCCCTTTGAATATTTGGTCATTTAACTTATCCATTTACAGTGGCATGGATTCAAAGTTGGTTTCGCAATTTGAATGGTTACCTATGTGGTGGCCTGGCACTCACATGATAATCTTTGGAGAGTGGCTCACAACTGTTCCTGGTTCCTCTTTTTTGTTTGTTTTATTGACATGTACCCAAGCTGCACT
Organism: Mycena rosella; assembly: GCA_029378255.1. Classification (NCBI taxonomy): domain Eukaryota; kingdom Fungi; phylum Basidiomycota; class Agaricomycetes; order Agaricales; family Mycenaceae; genus Mycena; species Mycena rosella. Next base: position 13,108 of record JARKIE010000289.1, on the reverse strand, counting down.
GGCAATCTCGCAGTGCTTTTGCGAAGCTGCAGGAAACCAGGATGCCCAGTCGGTATAATTTACATCTATTCAAACCGTGTAGCTGAATTTCTGCAGACTCTGTTCTTGAATATCACAACTGGTGCCAGTTTTTTGCTGGATTCCTTCGCAACCATGCTCAAAAGACGCAAACTGATATGAATATATACCAGTGGATCATTAAACCTGGGCCTCATCCCTTCCAAGGGAACAGTCGCTATATTACACCTGAAGTTCTTGCTCTCTGTGGAATTCCCCCTTGGACTCCAGCCTTCGATGTCTTGAACTCCGAGCTCCTGTGTTCTATCTTGGTCGAAGCTGACTTCACATTCTTGTCTGAATGTTGGTTTTTGGTGGAGTATGTTCACAATATGTGATCCTTTTGCCTTCTGAAAAGGTTCAACCAGTGATTTCTTGCACAGAATGAGAGCTGGGAATGCCGAAGATGACTTCAGTCTTGGAGTGTCAGTTCAGGACCAGATGAGGCGAGTTGAGTGTTGAAATCTATATCATTCGAATGAACTGATCTATCCACAATCAGCTATGGAAAGCACCTTCATGTCCACAGCCAGAAGGAGTGGTGTGTTAGTCCAAGGCTTGCTGATTTAGTATGTCAATACAATGTAAGCCACTTCAGCTTCAGTTTTTAGCTGTTCATTGACCTCCACAGGAACTTGCATTACGCACCTGGACAGAAGCTAGAGATCCTGAATCAAACAATGTCTTCAGCAAGAAGACTGACATCGCCTCTGCAACCCTTCCATTCGATATGGCTAACATTGTACCCAGCCCGCTGTTATTTGGCCATCTCGGGAATCATATCATTGATTCTCATCTTGGTCAATCTCTGGTCGAGAAATGGCGATGGACTGCATTGCTCGAGTCTGAGATCCCAGACAATTTCCAAGGACATCTCTCACCAGCTCAATCCAAGCTTTGTAAAAAACTTCAGGCTCAGCTGAATAAACTTCCTCCCTCTCTATCTCCTATGCAACGTCTATCCTTGACCCCGGTTCCATTCTTAACCTCCGACAAATTTTCCTTACTGAAAGCACAATTTGGAACGGTTAATCCAATCACCCAATATTTCCGAGACCGCTAGAATGAGGTGTTGAGAAGTATGAAAGGTATGTTACAGGTATAATTTGGTTCACTATGCTCAGGGTTCACAAACTCTCTTACAACAGCCAAGAGATCACCCAAATTCAACCCCCAAATTAGTGTTCAGGTTCAATCCAGACATCTTATCACTACTTCCTGATATTAGGCCCTTATCACGTTTGCAAATGAATTTACTCAAAGTCAAAGACAAGAAACAAGGGAGAATCTTGACAGTACTTGAACCACCGTTCATGGGGCAAAGAAGAGGTGGTTTGATCTAGAATGTGCTTCTATATACCAACCATGCTGACACAAATCCTAGAATCATAATGTGTCAATTAACATACAAACAAAAACATCACTGAGCGTGTTGGTACAGACCAACAACTATGGCCAGCCATAGAAGACAAGTCGAAATATACACTGGAGTATGTGAAGACACACACATGTGGATGGACTGTAGGTCCATTTGATTTCTGCGGTCATGCACATGTTATTGGTGAAGGAGCGCGAGGTCAGTAAGCTGCAACTCGTCCACAAAATATTAAAAATGTATTAACCTCGATCAGGTTTAAAGGGCTTTGCTTTTGGCATCAAGACATGACGGACAAGAAAAAGCTCTTGATGAAACATAGCTGGGATGTGCGAAGCCAATATCCCGAGGGCATGCATAAGCTTAATCTTGCATCCCTGGAGGCAGAGAAGAAATGGTGCCAGAGTCGTAAGAAGCAGATACAGGAAGCCATCCTTTCTGCCTGAGTCAGATCTGCCACCAGCTCAGAAACTGTAGCAGAATCAGTCATGCAACAAGAGCTACGCTGCAGGAGAGCGTTGGAGCACAGACAATTACTCAACCAAAAACTCACCTTACAGGAAGTGGCTTTGGAATGTGCCAATCGTTTTGGGAGGGACATTGGTAAGAAGAAAAATAGAGGAGGTCGGAAGTCGAAGTTGTACTCTACTATTGTACCAAATTCCAAGAAATACCGACTGTAATTGGGTGCAAGGTTCGGACATTGGACATTTTTGGCACAATCTATAATTGGAAGAATGGGAGATCCTTTTGCCTTTTTTCCATTTTGTCTCATTTTTCAAGTCCCCTTACAAGGATGCAAACTTAGTAGTGCTTGAGTATTGGGCATTTATTGGGCATTTATTAGGAAAATGCGGCTGTCATACACGAAATTCAAAATCCATCACTATATAATGAATTGATGATTAACCAACGTGATTGATTGATTGGACACATTTTCTCGACGACACTACGAAAAAATGGGGTCAGTATTTCCCTGTTCTTACCTCCGTAAATCATTAATCATTGTAGGAAATGTGTTAATACCGATGACTCTGAGGATGAGGTCATGCCTGGGCTTCTGGAAGGTATTCCAGGAGATGGTATCTAGGGTAGAAAGGCTTCATTTGTCTGGAGTAGATATTGGGTTGCCTGAATCATAGCTATTGTGTTCACAAATGTATACACTGCTAGCCAATATTCCTTGCTTGCAGCTCTGTGCACCCTCTGAAAATAACGACACGATGAAATTATGTTGCAAAAGTAACACCTTCTACGGTAATCGAACGTCTGACCTCAACTGCCGGTTCAAATCGAACCGGGGACTTCTCGCGCTTCGTACGCGGTTGCCACGGATACACCGAAAAACGTCATAGACGCCGACGACCTCGTGGTAGACGGAGCAAATTTCCAGAGGGCTCGGTGTATCGTGGAACATCACAGTGCTGTCGCCGGTCGTGGTCATAAGTATAATTTCTTCCCGCACGTATCCCGCACAGCGGTGCGAACTTTGACTATCTTACCACGCCAGTTTATTGACGGATGAAAGCTTCATGTCGAGATCGAGGGCAATTCGGCGTGCGACAGTGGCTAAAGACTGCTGTCCGCGATCCATCGTTCGCCAGACGTATTCCCGCGGGGAGGGAAAGAAAAGTCTTGATCTGAAAGAACTTAGGAGGCCGTGTTAGAAGTAGAGGGGGAGATGGAGGAGAGAGTGCTAATGGCACCTCAACGCAGACACAGACACGGACACGGACACTCAGATGAATGCAGGAAGCAAGCGATAGAAGATTAACTACAATCAGTGCCGTAGCACGCCGAGACGAACACCTAATCCTAACATGCCGAGGAGCTAGATGACTGCAGCCAGATGGAAGAGGGCGGGGGGCATTAGGTTCTGAACGACAAAAGATCAGCGTGTTTGACCCAGAGTCAACGGATCCCTCTCAATGTTCTCAGCTGCAGCAAACATAAGAAATGTAACAATATCAACTTACTATGTAGCAAGTGATTAGCGGACCTCAAGACCTGAACGAAAAAAAAATCAATGTTGATTAGGCACTAATTAAGATAATCAGAGAAATATCAGCTACCTTTCGACACAGAGCATTGAAGACGTCCCAAGACCTGAAAGTATTATCGCCCACTTGCAGATCAGGGGCATCTACCTCTCTCGACAGTTGTGGGTTGAGACTAATCAAGAACCGGTCGTTGACATCGAGGAAGATGTCAAAGTTCTATTATGATGCAGGAGAGACACATTTAAGCGTACCTCTACCCCGAGAGCGGCCATCGATATACCATGGACACTAAGATGGTTCATGCCCGACTGGAGGACGACGCAGAAAATTGAATAACCGAGCAGCGGCAGTGTAAGGAACCTACGGAGAATCCAGCAATCCGTGAGGTTGTCTGAGTCTACAAGAGTCAAATATCTTTCCGGAGTTACGGACCATTTTGAATGCCAGTCATGCTCTTGGTAAGATCATCTTTGAGTGCGGCCGCGAGTGGTCCTTCCGCAGACTTCCAATGAGCTTGGAATAAGTGTATGTCGTCAGCTTCCAGCGCTCAAATCAGTATCGAATAACTCGCCATTTTCATAGGTAATAAAGTGAATGGAGGACGCCGGCGAAGAAACTCCTTCGATCCGTAAGCACGTTCGGATGCCTAAAATATATTAGTTACATATAAGACCGAATTTAGGACCATACATTAGGTCTTTCGACAGAGCTACCGTCAATTCCAGTTGCTTTGGTGCGTTTTAGCAGATATAAATCAATATATTTCATTTGCATACTTCTCGAACAGTCGGGCCCGCATTGAAGACTTTCACGATCACAGCCCGGCTCCTGGTTTCGCGAGCGTGCAGGTCAGGCATATTGAAAGGGATTATAGAATTTACGGATCTCGATTTCATCCTCCGGGACCTCTTCCTGGCGGTTACGCTTACGAATGGGTTTCATTATCTACAAGACATCAGGGGCATCTGGGCAGAGAGTCAGTTGACATCAACCCCCCCGCCTGGAAATCCGCTTACCGATCGCTTCGCGATGGCGCTTTCTCCCATAGAAATTGTTAACAATGTAGTTGCCGTGGATATTGTTGAAAACTCTGTCTCCGAGGGTGACATGGTCGGCGTTCAAGACGAAGGACATGAGGAGAATGAGGAGGTGGACGTATGGTGGAAGCTGCGTGCCTGTTTTCGATACGGTGGCAGGCTGCAAGCAGGGTTTAGGTTGTGTGAAGCTGTCCAGCCTCACGCAGAAGCCTCAGCTTCGGTCGGGCCGTCCTTCCAATTACATATACCCACACCCGGGCAACCCGGAGCCAGGGTAAATCCTGCAGGACAAGCGCGTTTTTGTACAAGTCGCTGAAAAAAAACTTGATAATACTGTACGCTTGGCTCCTCTATCCGTAATCGCCCTGCACCATCGTTGATTCCCCAGGTATTCATCGGGGGAACTCGGAGGCGTCTCCAGAATAATCGAGCTTCCGGAGCGAACAACCCTCGGTTTTAATCCGAGTCGCTGCGTCACGGTTTAGCGCTAGCGTCCAGCGCCCGAGTATTCAAGTACTCGCGGAGAGTCGGAGGAACTGAACACCCAGCACCATGGAGAATGGAAATAAGGGCGGAGATACCTATGGAGGCAACCAGCCATCCATATGAACGTAAATTGAAAGAGACAGTCGCGGAAGATTTGCGGAAGATGGCGGAAGATGAGAGAGCATGATGCCGACTTGATCCATTGATTGATCCTGCTTTGCGAAACCTAGTGACCACCGCAAGAACCACCGCCCAGCTGCTCCCAACTGTAATCGGACACAGACCTCGCTCGGTGCTTTTTGGCTTTCGGCTATGTAATCGTCTCGGCCAGCGCGAATCGATATCTGGTCCGTGGAATTCGGAAGCAAAGAGGACGGCGAAAAACTTCTCCTAATCGAGGACGCGTACGAAACTCAGGATGCGGAACTTCAGAGTGAGTGCCATTTCTCTCGGAGGACCGGCTCACGAGCCTGACTATCCTCAGCTCGCTCCTACCTCCCCTTCGACGATGTACAGGCCGGGCGATACCCTGGGTTCTCCAAGATCAAGCGTGTTGAGTTCTAATACCTGTGGACTCACCCAGAGGTCCCTGCGGTCCGGATTGCACGCGTATGGGGGGGAAATGAAGACGACTCCTAAAGCGCAGCGACCCGTTGCGCTGTGCAGCGGTCATTCGAAACCATGTACGGCACCCCGAAAATTATTGTCACCCGGATTGGCTGAGTTCCTCGAGCAGCGCTAATTAACAGACGTGGCTTTACATTCAAATTTAGGCTCTGATCCCACGGACCTCGAGTACTACTTACTACAGTGCTAGAACAAAAGCAATATACGGAGCATTGGATTTTACATAACCTTTCTCCTTCAAATGGTTGACCTGGCTTTCAATGAATGTTCTCACAAGCTTAGGGTTCCCACAGAATCGAGGCACCAACGAATACTCTCACTCACTGTGGTCCATACAGCAACGAAAATGCTTTGCCTGGTTACGAGATTTTGGTTCAAAAAGTCCCCATAAGCCCGGGTTCATAAGGGAGACAGTAAACGGACGAGGTGTATAGCGCACCGATCATCGTGTCTCTTGTCGATAAGGTTGAAGTAGCTCGACTCGCCGCGTCCGCATGAGTAGCTCGTCAGACAATCTTTAACTATACTGTTTAACTATCGGATTTAGGACCAACGACTGTCGTTAGAACTTAACAGCTCCCGCCATCGTTCGGGTCTAGCTTATACTGATATCCATTCCGTGTGTGCAATCCTCCAGTTTCCTCGCACCAGTACGCAAGCCAAACATAAGCGGCCGCACAATCGCCGTACGTAGGAGCGTTGGCAGGTCCAGTGACAGAGTAGTCGCCTAGAACGATAACGACAAAGTCAGTCTTATTTATTGCGAAAGAAAGAAGAAGAAGGACAAAAGTCGGAGAAATAACTCACAGTGAGTTCCTGAATTCAATACATAGCACGCCGAACGCTGTGAGCGTTCACCGTCAGCGATCAGAGAGAGAGACAATCATCAATCTGCAATGAACATACTGTGCCAAAAGCAGCAACATCGCAAAAGTCATCATAGAACTGTGCACACGCCTCGGCATTTGTGTTACTGAGGAACAAGTTAAAAGCGCAAAGACCAATGACATCGTGGGTACCTACCCTCCGTTGTAGCATCCTTCAGCATTCGCCATGGTTGCGAAGACGGCGGCAATGAGAGCCACAGTGGGCAGGTAGACCTGTTGGACCCGGTGTCAACTGAGAGTGGAGACAGGCGGGATTCAAACGTACTAGGTTTTTAAACATGAGGGCTGATTTGAATGGGTAATGCAGACGATGGTAAGAACTACGATGAACGACGTTGGACTTTATAGTGCCAGGCCTTTTGTGTGAGTGGTGCATTGTTGTGCTGCTATTCTCGACCGTGTATTCCCAAATATATTTCCGCAACGTTAGCTCTGGGTACCAACACCACCGTCAACGTGCTTTGGGGCCTTTCCGAGATTGGCTAAATCAGTGCCGTGCTCGTTTGCAGTGCCCATATTGCCGTATTTAGCCATCGGAACCTGGTCGGAACGACCTGTACATACACAGTACGGTCAGCTGAGCAGCCTCAGCGCCAGCGCCGCCAAGGTACATAAGGACACATATCCGTGTTTCAATTCGCTTGCTGTGCTGCGTTACCACATATTCTCGGCCATGTATTCCTATATATTCCCGCAGCGTTAGCTCAGGCACCAACACTGTCGTCAACGCGCTATGGGGGCCCCTAGTGATGCCCGTGGCCTAGCTTGGCCTGAAAGCCAGGATTTGGCCTGGCTTGAGCGGACCTGGGCTTGGAATTTCTTAGGCCAAAGCTCAAGCTCGCCCCCAGGGCTTGTCCTGGCCTGGCTTTGGCCTGAGCCCGGGCTCGAGGAGTTTGGCAGACGTAACTCTGTATACCTATTTAAAATGTCTGTGGGTTGAAACGAAGTGAAACTGAAGTGAATAGTGATTTAATCTACACCATTCAGACATATTTTCGACATGCTTTCAGTTTCGACTCCACTTGGTCACTTTGCATTATTCCGTTGCGAGCTTCAAATTTTCGCACCAGGCCAAAAATGCTTCGATAACCATCCGGACATGCCAGGAAAGGGAACAATCCAGTGGGTTGAATCAGTTGAACATAACAGGGAATCAATGAGCTACTGAGGCAATGTTTACCCAGGCTAGGGCTTGCGGGCCTGGCTCGGGGCTTGAGAATCTTCGGACACGTCGGGCCTGGCTTGGCTTGGCCTGAGCGGGCTTAGCTTTGCGGCCTGAGGGCCAGGCCTAGGCTTAGAGTTACGAGTACAGGCAAGTAGGAAGTGCCTCGGAGTTGAAAATAAAGATCCGAACAAAGTCCGAGCTCCAAGATGGTGATGATCTATCACTACATCAATTGCGGACCTGCAAAGAAAATGTCCTGAACACCGTTATACCTTGCCTAAAAATCCTCTAAAAAAACACTTGAACTCCGAATTGAGTATACTCACGAGCCCGCCGAAAAAAAATGGGTTCAAACGTTGTTCTGGCTCGGCCAAGAGCGCCATATAACCGATTTCAAACTCCGAGACAGTTCCTACTCGCCTATACTCGTAAACTCCAGCCTCTATAGTATACGTGATCTGAACGACTGTCTTCAGATTTCACGCCAGGCAGACTATAGAGGCTGAAACGAGCCTAGGCCAGGCCACGGGCATCACAATGTGGGGCCTTTCCGAGGTCGGCTAAATTAGTGCCGTGCTGACCGTGGGACCTTTTGCTTTTCGTGTCAAAAACGAAATTGGCGCTGCGGTACAATATATTCTAGAATCTATAGTTCAATGAGCGGAAGCACTCGCAGTTAAAAATTAAATTCGCTCCGCTTTTCTTCAGATTTCACGGTTTCATCCTGGTTTTTTATGGGTCCATTGGTCACATTGACATCCCTTGCGAGCACGACACAACGATTCCTCTCAACCCCACCGAGACCCAACCGACCCACCGACCCACCGAGAGAGAAAAATACAATTTTGTTAGATAGATATACAATCCTCGACGAAGGGGTGCGTGCGTGTGTGTGTACTCGTACAGTGTGTCGGTGTTGGGGGATGAATATGAGCGCAGTGATGGGGATGCGAGGAAGAGGTTGACGAGCAGAGACGGAGAAAAGATATAGAAGTTCGAGAGTGAGTAAGCAACATTACGCGCTCATCCCGTCGAAGCACTAAGGCGGCTGACGTAACTTAGACAAGTTAGCAACCGATTGCCTTATTTGGGTCCGGACCTTCCCAGATATGCACCCCATTGGGCAATGGGCAAGTGTGCGAGGGGGAGATGGAAGGCCTGGTTTGCGCCGCGACGAAGGCCCTGCAAGATGGGTTCCACTGCGTACTCTGTGTCGCGGATTCGCAGGCGGCACTCCGCGGCATACTATCCACTAAGCCGCGCTCAGGCCAGTTCCGCGCGATCCGCTATGACAAGCTTATCCGGGACGCTCTCCGTTCACTCCCGCACCTCACGATCCTCAACCTCTGGACGCCAGCGCACATCGGAACCGTGGGCAATGAACTCGCTGACGCGGCGGCCAAGGAAGCCACTGAATGCGAACCCGACCCCGATAACTTTGTATCCCTCACCTCAGTTCGTCGACACATCCACCTCCAAGTGCTGCAAGCCTGGGACGTGCGCTGGAAGGCGACGAAGACTGGGAAGGCTCTCCGCTATATCGACCGAACATCGCCGTCTCTCGTCCCCATCCCCCTGTACTCATCCTCCTCCCTCTCGCGCAAGACCTCCTCTGCGATCGCGCAGCTGCGTACCGGATTCTCGTACCTCAACGCCCACCGTTTCAAATCGGGATTTGTGGACTCCACCGCGTGCGAGGCGTGTGGTGCGGCGTACGAGACACGTGCCCACTATCTTTTGGAGTGCCCCGCATGGGAGCCCCTTCGCCAGCCGCTTCATGCCGCCTGCCGCGAAGTCGGACTCTTCGGCCCGCTCCATCTTTCCCCCCTGCTCACCCATCCCAAACTCCTCTCGTGCATGGGGAAGTTCGTTAACGCGACGGAACGGTTTGAGCGGCCTAGCCCCCCGCTCTGACTGCCGTTGTGAGTCTCCGTGTTATGGTGTTGTGTTCCCCTCCTTTCCTTTTCCTTTTCTTTCCCGTCTCCCTTTTCTCCTTTCCATATGCCCCTCACCTTACACTATGGTCAACTAATAATACCGTTATAACCCGACGACCGATAGTATCACCCCGAATGCACCTTACCGCCCCTACCTGAATCGCACCCCGCATACTTTCCCTGATAGCTTACTTATTTCCCTCTCATACTTTTCTCTTACTTACTCAGCCATCCACCACACTTACTCGTACAAACCCACCTTAGTACTACTGTCATAGTCGCTATCCGACCACATACAGTAACAATCGTGAATACATCATCATCATCATCATCATCAAATAGGCAATTCACGGCCCCGCAGGGCCGAGAATTTGCCTAAATAGGTTGCCAAAGTCGATTTTGGGGCGTTACGGGCACCATTTAGGCAACTTTTTGGGCCCGCGTTACGCGTTATGGTTGCCTCCATACACAGGGGTACAGTATTAGGTGTGCGTGCCGCCCTCTGCGTCCGTCCTCCGTCGCTTCCCTCCTCCCTGCTTGTTCTTGCGCCCACACCTCTACGGCACCAGCACCCGCTAATCGCCCCACCCTTCTTGCCTGCTCGCTCTCGCTCGCCGTCGGACCTACTCGTAACATATATTCTGCATCTCTCCATGCATTCATTCACGTACATACATACATCTCTTTTTTTTCTGTTGCCCGTGTTGTCGTCTTGTTTCTAGTTCCGTTTAGTTAGTGAGTGAGTGAGTGAGTGAGTGAGTGCGGTTGATAGTTTGTTGGTACGCGTTTGAATACAGAATCGTTTCTTGGGTGTTGTATGGGATAGTAGGATTGTCAAGGCGAGCATCAGCGGCGTCCCGATTTGGATCAGGCGCGCGGACTAAGCAGTCGGGACGTTGCGGGCTGATGTCCGAGATGTTCCTACTGTCCTATCTCCCACAGCCTACCACTTATTCTGAGTCTCGTCCCACGCGGCCGCACAGCAAATCTTATCTGCAGCACTCGGTGTTCAACACTTTGAACTCGGACTCGGAGGCTGTGGGGGCAGACTGGCCCAATTTTCCGTAAAATTCTCATGGACTTCTTCCCTCGAGTTCAGGCCCGGGTACTACTGCCTCGCAGCACATAGTACTGCGGACGACATTCGGAATCTATTAAATATCCAGCACGGAATATTGAGGATGCATTGCACAGCACATAAACAGGTGGAGTTGCTGCTGTACTAGGCGCCTTTGGAGGTATATAATTAAAAGCTGTAGCGGCGTCTCTTCCCTGCTTCTCTTTGCCTCCATCACGACAATCCTCTCACCCCTCACCGCTTTGTCCGTGTTAAATTTCAAACCCAACGGTGCCATGCAAGTCACCAGGCTAATATGGAAACTATATGTACCCAGCGCGAAATACAGAGCGTATAAAAAAGGTGCAGTTGCTGTAGGCGCCTTTCCAACGCCAGGTATATAGTTGACGGCTGTGGCCGTAGCTCGCCTCTTCCCCTCTCCACTACCACACAATACACAACTACGGCACTTACTCCGAAGCGTGAGTCGACCTCGTCTTCCGACTGCTATTGCTCAAATTTAAATATCCTCAGCAAGGCGGCCAACCTTGTGCATACTATCCTCCACGCGGTCAAACACATCCACAATTTGAGTATCGAACATCGAGATCTAAACCCACATACCCTCCACTTCCGCTCTTCAGCCGAAGGCGCACCAATCATGATCGCCGACTTTGGACATAGTCGCTTGACGGACGAAACGCGAGATGGTCCGGACGACGGCGAAATGAAAGTTTACGGGGAGCACCGGTACATGGTGCCCGAAGTCTTTTCAAAGTGTTCGTTTTTATTATCGCCATATTTCCCTCGCTAAGCGCAGTTACAGTGAACCACGGCAAGCCTGTAGATGTGTGGGGGATAGGTCTTCTAGCTTTCTTCATGATCGCCGGAGACACCCCATTCGACCCTGACGAGGTGCAGCTCGAGACAGACGCAATCGTTGCGGGGGAGTTCGAGTTCGCGCCAGAGGACAAGTGGAATAACGTCTCTGTGGATGCACGGGAATTTATCGACATGTGCCTGGCCGTCGACCCTGATCTACGCCCGACTGCCAAGGACGCGCTCGAACATACGGTGCGTTGCCGTATCTCACCTCCCCTGCTTATTCTGAAACAGTGGCATAGTGGCTGGCTAGTGCCGTTGTCACCGCGGGCCGATCAGGGCTTCACCTGAGGTCGAAGTTTGAATTTCCGCCGCGAGGCGGGGCACACAGAATGTTTTCACCGGGTCTTCGCGCACGCCCACCATTTGAGCCGGTGTATGAGGATTTACCTCTAGAATTAACCCGCATAGGGCCCGGAAACGAGCAGAATGAATAATATCCTGAGGATCCCTAGCGTTCCCAAGTGGGGTTTTTTTACAACTTGATGTTGTGGGAGGCACGTTGGGGCACTCGGGTGTTCAAGTGATGGAAAAGTGATCTTAGCATTCATTCGACGTGATGTAGATGGTACCGGCCCCCACTGTTACCGCGCAGAAATACTACACTCTATTAAGCAGGGCAGGGGGGAAATGATGCTTTGATATTGTGACCGACAGACTGATGCTGCAACGACTTTTGTTTCAAGTTTTCGACGGCCAAAATACCGGATATTCGTGGGTATTCCGACGTAGAACAATTTATGGATGCTCCTCCTAGGTGCCGACCACAGAAGAGAGACAGGGAAGGGCATTTAAGGGGAGTTCAACATGCGACGCAAATCTAATTGACTTTGATTGACGCTGGAGGCTTCCCTTGCCCGACTCAGAATTCGTTAATTTTTTGACGAACACGTGAATCCACGCTGCGAGGATGGGAGGGAGACGCGCGGCGTATGGCCTCGCTGTTGGCCGTGGACGACAAGAAGAAGTTGTCGGACTGTTGCTGCTGTGTGGGAGGACCAACAGCAGGGCCAGGAATGCAAGAATCACAAATAAACTCCTTTCCCTTTCCAACACAGTTGCTGTGGCTCCAAATGTGGCAGACTCTGCACTTGACCGTGGGTCGCAAACCGAGATCTATAACAATTGCATCAGTTCTGGTACTATAAATAAATCATACATACGCGAGTCGCCACAGATACACCGAAAAACTTCAAGGACGCCAACAACCTCGTGGCAGACGGAGCAAATTTCCAGAGGGCTCGGTCTATCGTGGGACACCATAGCGCTGTCGCCGGTCGTGGTCGTAAGTATAATTTCTTCCCGCACGTATCCCGCACAGCGGTGCGAACTTTGACTATCTTACCACGCCAGTTTATTGACGGACGAAAGCTTCATGTCGAGATCGAAGGCAATTCGGCGTGCGGCAGTGGCTAGAGACTGCAGTCCGCGATCCATCGTTCGCCAGACGTATTCCCGCCGGGGAGGAATAGAAAACTCCTGGTCTTGATCTTAAAGAACATGGGAGGCCGAGGAGCTAGATGACTGCCGCCAGATGGAAGAGGGCGGGGACATTGGGTTCTGAACGATAGAAGGTCGGCGCGTTAGGTCCAGAGTCA